>JAEIIJ010007271.1:0-61387 GCA_018904815.1 Drosophila ogumai
AATAAAATACTTTTGTATTTGTTCAAAATCATTCAATATTTAGGATATATGTATATCAAAGTTGTTTGCAGGTTTATTTAAATTTTTAAAATACTTAAAAATGTGTTATTAGAACTCCAAATTAAACAACTATTTCCAATTATTACCTTTAAAATATTTAACAAATTTTCTTAAATTTCAAGTGACCTTAAGCTCTTTAAGATCATTTTCCTTTAAGAGCATATATCAATAAACACTATGCACATTTGCTGCATCATCTTGGGGTTCTTGTTTTTGGAGGATTCCATTCCATCATCAAGGTTTTTAAGACTCAAGCCACACATAGCCACGAGCAGAATGTTTTTATTTGTTTACGCAGTCCGTTTGTTCGGTGCGTTTAATTTGTAGGTAAACAAGAATCGCCTCTTAGGGCGCCCGCTTAGATGTAATCAATTACAGATAATTAAGAAGGAACTCCACACGAGGAGTACAAAAGAAATAAAGAAATCAAAAGAATGCAAGCGTGTAAAGTGTGGCAAAGGGTAATGCACTGGGCCAAAGACACAACAACAACAGACCGCAGCAGACAGCAACAAATGCAGCAGCAACATTGGACAGCCAACATGGTTAGAATTAAAAAAGCCGACTAAAAGATACTTGGTACTTCTATTGTAAAGTATGTAGGTTGATTTTGGGAAAGTTAGTAATCATTTACCAACAAATGTTGGTAGATTAAAGCCTTAAAAAGTCTCGGAATTCAATGATTTTAGTGATTTCAGCTTTAAAATGCTGGTCTAAGGAATTACTTTATAATTAAAATAAAAAAAATATATAAAATTTATAAATATATTTCTTAATTATTTTATATTGGGAAACCTTTTTATCAAGCATGTTAAGCATATAAAAAAGTGCTTGTTTATCCTCATGTTTTATAGATCTGCCAAATCTAGTATACCCTTGCAGCTGCAAGTACACCGGGTATAACAACTCATTAGTTTTTATTATGGCTGTTGCCATTGGTGTTGATGTTGCAGAGCCATATATGAAGGAGAGGAAAAACCGCCTTGGACAAGTACAGTAAAAGACCAAAGCGTGGAGACAACAACGCTCGAGTGACCCACTGTCCAAGTGGACGGCCTTTCTTATCTCTGCCCCGTCTACATACCCCTACCTCTCTTTCTCTCTCTCTCGCTCTGGCTGCTTAATTACTCTCCAAGGAGTCGAGACAACAACCACATACACCCGCAAACAAATGCACTGAGAAGAAAAATATATAAAAAAGGAATGCCTCATTCTATAGTTTCTTTAAGGATTTTGGGATATAGAAATTGACTCCTATTTAGGTAATTAGGAATAAAAATGTAGGGTAGATATTGTAAAAGTCCTCCTATGATCGTTTAGAGTATCCAAATTCGGTGCTAAGAGTATAGTAAAAATGTCCAAAGCAGTATATATAAGTTTAAGTTTTATTTAATAGTTTTTATTTAAAATCGATTTAGATTTAATTTCCGTGTATCCCAATATATGGTATAGCACACATATGGGAGCCACTCCGCTGGAGTGCGAGTGGGACACATGAAGGGCACAACCAAAGTTGCCATGGCACCACCGCCAAAAGGTTTAATCAATGACCCGCTCGCGCTCTCAAATAAAAACAAAAAAAAAAAGGGGGAAGCGGGTGTTGTGTGTCTTACAACTTGAGTTTGAGTTGGTTATTTATGGAAATTGATAAGACAAAAATCGTATGCCTAAACCCTTGGTTTTATGGCCTCCCCATTTCCATACACTTTTTAAGTGCCTTGCCATGGCTACCAATAGGACATATCAAAGCAAAGCAATCCTTAATTATATCTACATTCGTATATCTTTTCATGAGCAAAAGATATTAGATATGGTATTCATGAGGACAATAAAAAGTGTGAAGAGATTGCGTACTGGTATCTATTTTCAGCTAGCTAAATAAGATCACCAAGTTAGATAGCTTTGATATTTACAGTGAAAACTCGTCTAAAAACAAATTTATAAACCAGAAAAAATATTTGTGTATCAATTTGTAAACTACATTTCAACTTGTAATAGGTATTTTCTAGTTCTCATCTACTTAAGTGTCTATTTGCACCATCATAGATTATAAAATTCCAACCTAACTAATTAATTTAGCTCATGCTCATATGTGTTGGTGTCATTAGTTGATAACACCTGAACAGCAACTTAAATTATTGCTTATCAATTCGCCATGTATGGGTGTGCGAGAATGCTCTATAAAAGCCTTTTGGCTAACAGAATTCAATTCAGTTTGCAAACGTTAGCTGACCGTACAAGTAGCCAACGGTTTCCCGCACTCAATATACAATTAATCTCAAAGGTATGCAAAAAGTGGGAGAGAATATATACTGTATACCTCATTATATAGAAACTTAATTACAATACAACACAAGTTTGCTTATATATCAGTTTTCGAGTGTGCAAAAATAATAAAAAATTAACAACAATGACTGTTAAATTCTCAATTTCAGATGTCATACAAGGTTGAGGCTGTGCCAGATTCCTACGCCGCCTTGGGCGAGGGACCCCACTGGGATGTGGCTCGCCAGAGTCTGTACTACGTTGACCTGGAGTCGGCCGGTATTAACCGCTACGACTTCAAACAGAACAAGGTGTACAAGGCCAAGATCCAGGGCGAGGAGTTCGCATCCTTCATCCTGCCCATTGAGAACAAGCCCCAGGAGTTTGCCGTGGGATGCACGCGTCGTGCCGTCGTCGTCCAATGGGATGGCATTTCGGCATTGGCCAAGGTGGTGAGGACCCTGTTCGAGCTCCAGCCCGACCACACGGACAATCGCATCAATGATGCCAAGACCGATCCCAATGGACGCTTCTATGGCGGCACCATGGCCACCAGCGGTGACATCTTCACCCAGTGGAAGGGCGAACTCTACAGGTGGCAGGCCGGCGGACAGGCACAGCTCCTCAAGAAAGCTGTGGGCATCTCCAATGGCCTGGCCTGGGACGTCAAGGCCAAGAAGTTCTACTTCATCGACACCAACAACAATGAGGTGGAGGCCTACGATTACGACCAAAGCACTGGAGCTATCTCTAATCGCAAGGTCATCTTCGATCTGAGGAAACTCCGTCCCGAAGGTCCCTTGTTCCCCGATGGAATGACCGTGGACACGGACGGCAACATCTATGTGGCCACTTTCAATGGTGGCACAGTCTTCAAGGTTAACCCAAGGTGAGATACAAACTTGATTTTCATACAAAAATATGCATATTTAATAGTTACTTTTGCAACAACATTAACAGCACTGGCAAGATTCTGCTGGAAATCAAGATTCCCACCAAGCAAATCACCTCGGTGGCCTTTGGAGGCCCCAACTTGGATATTCTGTATGTGACGACAGCCAACAAGGATAATCAGCCCAAGCCAGCTGGCACCCTCTATCAGGTCACTGGCCTCAATGCGAAGGGCTTTCCTGGTGTCGACCTGAAGGTCTAGAATATAAATTACATGTATGTACCATAGGTTTTAATAAAATTAGCAAGCGTTTTGCTTTGTAATTAAAGGTGATAAAAACTACATTTCTCAATATAATTTAAATATTTTAATGGTTAATAATATTGGTTTTGATTTTAAGACCAACAGAAAATTATAACAAAATAAAAGAATTAACGTGAGTTACATTACATTTAGCTTTCTGAATTTATAACTTAAAATCCGTCTTCTTTAAACTCCATGTAAACCTGCTTTTACTAAAATAAATAAACAATTACGTAGCCGAAAAACCATGTACAAGAATACGTTATCTTAATGACCTTGTGCCAAGATCAAGAAAGATAAGCTAGCTCACAAACAAAAGGCTAAATATTTCTAAATATTTCTAGAAATATAAATCCACTTCATAGTCCTATTTTCCCATAGAATAGGAATATATAAATGCAAACAAATAAAATAAATATTTGCCTTTGTAAGGGTTATGAAGGTGTCCTCTGCAACCAACACGAGATAAGTGAAAACCACTTCAGAATATGAATTGTTTGTTGTGAAATTGATATTATATAGCAACGGTTGGTTACGACCTTGGTCTCATTTCTGTAGGGCAAACCTTTTCGATTAAATTGGAATTGCAGTGATTTCGCTATAAACATTAGCTGTGAAGTTCCCTCAAGTGACATATTACTACTTAATTGGCCAAATAGATATCAGGAGATACTTGGAATGGTCTAGGGGGCTCGTACTTCACAGCTTGTATTTGTTGTTTACGTTTCTATGGAAGATTTTTAAAACCCTAATCTAATCTAATCTCTGGAAATGTGCTAAATCATTTGGTTTCATAAATCTTATACTTGTTTGCTCTCTAAAAGAAAGTGTGTGAGTTATGAATTATGTATACTTTGATAATTTTGTTCCAAACATTAATTTGCTCTTTATTTTTATGGATTAAAATTCTAAAACTAATCTCATTTAAAACTTTTAAAGAAGATTGCTATAAACATTTTGCAAAGCGATTCTATTTTAGCAATAACTTTAGTTAGTTATTACTATTTTTATTCAAAAAGACCCATCAAAACATTTATATCAAAACAATTGCAACAAATTGCAGGCATTTCCTGCCAATAAATAAAATATTTGAAGCAATTGAAGGAAAGCTGAATATTGATTCCAGGTTAAATGTAAACAGAGGCCAGAAAAAGTTGTGGGCGAACGAGGAGGCTTCAGGGCAGGTCCCATCAAAAATACATATGTCTAGAAAGGAGAAAACGAGAAATGAGGGGGGCGAGGAGAGATCGTTTCGACAATTGTTTGCGCTGCACCCAAAACAACTGTCTCGCAATATATATGGGTAATAAAAGATACATTTATCGAGATACAGATACAGTATCCATCCACGTATGAGCATTGTTTGACAACACGAGAATGCCACACAGAGACAGACTCAGATACTACAGATACTACAGATACAGATACCCCGAGCACATATGGCAGCCATAAACATAAAGAAAGACAAGAGATGGGGCTGGACAAAAATGAAAAATGGAAACTGTGGCGACGGGAGGAGCGCTTCGTTGGAACCTGCCACTTAAACCGCAATCAGAAACAAAATTGATTTAAATTTGAAAATGTAAACAACACCCGACGACATGGAGGATAGGGAAACAGTCAAAGGGGGGTTGCAGCGTAATTGTATTATAAAAACAGAGGGAGAAACTGCCAGTTCATGACCGACAATAGGCACTGGTTATCTAATACATTTTTAATATTTTAAAAGCAGTTTATGGTGAATATTTAGACATTTAGCTTTATTTAACATCATTTAATAAAAAAAAAATTTTATTTTTGTTCAGTTATTGTAAGAAGTGTTCCTTTTTTAAATTTTGATCTATTTAATAACTTTTATTATTTACTATAAATAAACAAAAACTTCTAAATCAAGAGAAATTCCATTTACTTAGATTTGAACTTGTCTAGTAGCATGGACATATCGCCCACGAATTGGGCATGCCACATACATATATCTTATGTTTATGTTTTGCGCCACACCCACCAGACACTTTTCTGACCAAAAACACAAAACCCACGCTAGAAAGCAAAGCTGCCAAGCAGTGGAAAGTGTCAAACAATTTGATCGCCTAATTGAAAAAGAAAGCATGAGAAATATAAAGAAAATATTTAATATGCAGATGGAATTCTCCATTTAATTGAATAATAAAATAATATAGGGGAAAATCAATAAAAAACAACACCGGTTTACAAGATATTACAACGATATGGAAAATAAATGATGACACGAACTTTTGTGGCTAACATGGGTTACATACTTGGTATTTCTTTTAAAATTTAAAGCAAATTTTACATTCCTCTATTGACCTTTAACGTTCTTGTTAATGGTTATTGTGCTTATTGTAAAAGTATTACAAGTTTTTTAAATATTCACCCAAACTTTTCCCAAACTTATATCTCTAGGATGTCCCTACCGATTTTTCCAGCACATTCAGCACGGAAAATGGACAGGAAAATATAATAGCATAATAGCTTTTGGGGAAAAGCCGAATAGACGGACATTTTGGGAGCTTTGCTTTGGCTTTTGTTGTCTGCCACAGCCGCTGTCTTTTTGTTAATGAAGCTTATGAGCAGTCGCAACTCAGTGAACTGCAACACAAACAACAACCACAGGCACAAGTGAAGCGTTGCAGTGCGCGGAAAACCAAGAGATGGAGCGACGAGAGCGAACCACAAGCGGGCGGCAACAAAAGGAGAGCAGAGGAGCAGCGCTTCGCCAGGCAGCCCAGTCAATGGCTGCACCTGTAACCACCACCTGCCTTCCCGCCCGCCCAGCTCGGCTCATCCCATCCCAACCCTGCCCGTTGAGGCCCCGAAAACGAGACAAAGCACAGTTACGCTCGGCTTTGGCGGTTGGCTCATTAATGTCTGACACGTTTGAGCGATCACCGCCACTGCAGAAACTCGAAAAAGATACAGATACCAATACTTAAACGGCCCCAAAAACCAACAACAACATTTATACAACTTTTGATTAACATTAAAAACGCATTTTTAATGGATATCTGATTCTGCAAGCGCCGATTTCCGACTCAGATAAGGCAGAGGAAGAGAGAGCAACAGCGGAAAGGGTGCGACAAGTGCGGTAGCCAAGCAGAACTTAAAAAAAAAAATAAATATATTTATATATATATATTTACCCACAGTAGTTATTGCAAGCAAGGTTTTATAAATTAAGAAATTAAAAAAATAATGATAACTGAAGTATTCTTCTCGCAGTATTAAAAGTTTAAAGCGTTATTAAATATGGTCTGAATAAGTAATTTGTTGGGTTTTTACAAATATTTTGATACAATTAATTTGGCCTCATCTTATTCCTTGTTTATTTATCTATTATTTATCGAGCTTTGCTTTAATGAGTTTATTATTTATTATATGATGATTATTGGGGTATAACGTTAAAGAGATATTCTCATTGAGTAAGCTCTGATTCTGATTTCCGATTGTAATCGTAAACACGCGGCTAATGATTTCAAGAGAAACAATAAAGTTATGCTAGCACCCCACCTGTATGTGTGTGGAAGGCATGGTTCGCTTGGCCCAAGAGGCCACTGTGAAAATATGGATTGGGCGGGAATTACAAATGCAGATATGGCACGACTCAAGCCGCAAGTGCAGCGGAAGTGATCCATTACGAAAGTTCAGAACGGAAAGAGCGGGAGTGGTGCCGCTTGAAAGAATGAAATGGATAGAGGAAGGTGGTATGAAGGTATATTTATATTAAATTTTTATCATATGCCTGGCTGGATGTTTTTTTTATAATAATTTTTATAGTTATCAAGCTCCATCAAGTTCGCAGATTAACTACGAAAAATAAAGAGCCGCTCAGAAAGCTTAATTTACATCTTTAATTTATTTTATGTCCAGGGCAACTCCATTAAATATTATTACTTTTTAATTTTTGGCCAGACGTTAGGCGTTAATTATCTGCAAAATGTACGTTAAAAAATGTACCGCAATACTTTAGTTTTTGTTTATTGAAATGATAAAATTGTCTCCCTAAGTTAGCAAAAAAACCATCAAAACACTTTAAAATTTTACGTAAATTTAGTCTTACCAAGGCCAATCAATACAAAATAATCCAAGTTACAAGGTAATAAATTTTTGAAATTCCAGGTTATTAATCTGAATCCTATTCACAACTTTAAATGGATTAAGTTTATTATGTATCTGATAAAGACATTCGATTCTTCCCAATATAGAATCGCAACGGTATAATTCCCGGTATCTGCGATCCCCCGGCCCAACATTCCCACTCACCTTTTTGCTGAATGCGGCTGCCTCCCGGGCCACGCCCACGCCGTCGGCAGAATGGGCGTGCGTCGACGGCGACGTTGCGTAGACGAAGAGCGGCAGCGAGCTAAAGTTCCGTTTGTCCTGGAAGCGGCGGCTGAAGAGCAACGGCTTGTGGCATGCCGCTGCTGACGCCAGCAGAGGCAGCAGCGTTGGCTGCGGCGCCTCGATTGTTTTTGTTGTTAAGCTGCTAACTGCAGATTCTTGGCTGGCCGTTGTTGTTGTTGGCGATTCTGATGTTGTTTTTGGTGGTGTTGTTGGGGTCGCCATTGGCGTATCGCAATTTTTTTGTGTTATTGCCGCTTCTTCTTCGTGTTCTTTGCTGACAGCCAATATTATTGTTGTTGCCTTTGTTGTTGGCATGACTACAAACACTACTATAAATTGTTATTTCGGTGATTTTCCCTGCACTTTCCTACGGCTGCAGCGGCGCTATCCTCCTCCATTTTAGCGAAAAAACTTAGCGGAAGGCACCGCTCCCGGAAATTAATGATCAGCACTTGCACATATTTCCCATTTTTTGGTTTGTTTTAGCGCAAAAAATATAATGTGTAAATTCTTGGATATCCGTAGATGTGTGTGTCAGTGTGAGTGTGTAAAAATGCACACAAAAAAGACCCGAAGCCGAAAGCGGGGGTGCGAGGGAGACGGCAGTAGGCTACTCGCTCGTGAGGCCACCGAAGAGATTTAATAATGAACAAATCACTTGCACAATCGCTTGGCCAGCCGCAAAGTTTGACAAAACACACACTTATATTAGGTAAATTACTTAATTAACAAGCACTTTTTGTTTAAAATATTTTGCAGACAGTGGACAGTGTGACCGCGGCCAACATAGCCAGAATATTCCAAGGATTCCCGGAATATACCACGAAAATACCAAACCCCTGGATTCTGTTATCGATAAGCACACCGAGCTACCAGCTAGTGTCGTAGCAGTGTTGGTATACCTTCAATACGTAGGGCTGCCAGATCACTGGAAGGAAATTCAAAAATGAAATCGCTCCGAAATCAATCGTGCAACTTAGTAGTCAGTCAGGGAAATTTCATGCGCACAGACCAGCAAAAGACCAAAATTGCGTAGTAAAAAATTCCGGCAGCCAGCAATACATATTGTGCTACCAGTCAACACCAAATTGCAACGTTTCGTGCAACTAAAAGCAGAAAAACCACACTTTCTAGCTGCCGGTTTCGTATCTCTTGTGGCTGTTCCAATTTCCGTGAGTTGTGTTCTATCTCTAGTACATGTTTTACATACTAATTAAACTTTTAGGTCTTGACGTTGCCCCCTTGTCACATCCGAAGAAATCGATCTGGCCGCCTGACGAAACGGATATATGTGCACCGCTGTGCTGACTGGCTGGCCTGCTCCGTTGAACTGCCGTTTTACAACACCGTCACGACACAGTCACACTAGCCATCTCGCTCGCACACACGCGCTGCGCCCCAGAATTTTTCGACTGCGTTGCTGTTCGTAAGGTTGGCTCGCTCGCACGCGCTGTGGAAAGGCCCCGCATTGATTGGGAAAAAATAATCATCGCCGTAGTCTTCGTCGGGTCGCCGTTTATACTCGCAGTGCGCTGGTGCTGCTTTATTTCGAGACAAGGGACACAATCGAGAGAGAGCCATATTTTAAGCATCGAAAGTTCTTGAGGCGCAACGCAGCTTTTGTGTTTCGTTTTAGTTTCTTAGAACCGAAACCGAAACCGAGAACAGAAGAAATAGCATAAAACCCCGATTCTGTGCAAAGAACAAAAGAAATACGCGAGACACCAACACCACCACCAACCAACCAAACACACACACACAAAACCCAAATCAAATTTCAATCAGAAAATGGCGTTAAAAAGAATCAATAAGGTATGTGAACAAAAAATTCTGCAGCTCTACGACACTAAAAAAACGATAAAAAGAGCGGAAATTGCGGGCACGAAAATGCTTGCAAAGATAGAGAAAAAATGTGAACAGACAAGTATTTTTCGGCTGAAAGAAAAATTTTATGCAAGAAATGTGAAACGTAGGAACACGAAAAGGGCAGAGGAAGAACGAAGCGACAAGAACGACGGCACAAAACGTGAAAAAAAGCATAGCAAAAAATGGGATTAGCTGACATTTAATTATTAAGTTTCTAATTAGAAAGAGATTAGGTATTTTTTGGAGAACGAGAATGGAGGGGGTGTCGGTGGTGGAAAAGGGATCGAGCGAAGATGTGTGCGTGTGGTGGGCAAGGCAACGTGTGGTGCAGTCATCGTTTCCGTTACTTCTATACGTGATTATGTGTGCGTGTGTGTGTGTGTGTGCGAAAGTGCAATGCAAATGTGCATTGTTTGTGTACAAGTACGGGTGCTTGCGAATGTGTGCGTGCCGGGCACCTGGATGCATTAATGCAACTTATACGCCGGAGTTTCAAAGCTCTACGGGCGCTGTTACCCAATACACGCTGTACACCCATACACTAGCTCTTTCCGACACACAAACACACCACGGCACAGTCATATATAGAGCCGCATGGCTGTGTGTGTGCCAGCGCCGCAGAAAGATCCAGCAAAAAATAAAACAGAGCAAAAGCAAGAAGCGTATAAAATTAACCTAACCCTACTTTTTGCGCTGATAATTCAGAAATAGTGTAGTCATATACATATGTACATCGATATATAAACGTATATACGTGTGTACTGCCGTGGTGTGCGTGTTTCGATAATTATTTTTAAAGTGCTTGCGCGTCGTTTGTCCTTGTCCAGTAATGTTTTTTTCTAGGCCGTTTTATTTGAAACAACCCTTTTTTTAATGCTGGCCCTCAAAGAACTTAATTACTTTCTGAGAACCTTTTAGCATTAGTAAAATTAAGTAAAGTAAAGTTATGGAAATTTACTTCGCAAAATTTATTTTTTTTTCTTCAGCTTTGCAGCCGGTTATCATAGTCATACCCCCACCAACACACACAGACACACATTCGCGCACACACTCTCGCAACTACAAAGTCTCGCCATCGCTTCGCTTGCGACTGCCATCTCGCTCTTGCCTCACCATCTTCCGTTTGCCAGCGACAGCTGTGGCTTCTTTTTGGCTCTTTCTCGCAATGGGGCAGAGCCAAAGAGAGCTTCAGTGTGTGCGAGAGCTGTTTTAGTGTTGCAAAATGCTCGAACGGCCGCTAGGCCCCCCAAAATAATTAGTTATAAATTATAATTAAGCATAATTTACATACGAAATGAGCGGTGAACGTGGAATTTGTACATTACGTGTGAATGTGAATATGCATATCATGATTGAGTGTGTGTGGCGTGCAAGTGTATGTGCGTGGGGGTCTGCTGACTGTCTCGACAGTGCGGCGACAGCGCTGCTAACGCCAACTGCGGCGTCATGGCCATTGAGTTTTCATCCGTTTTTCCGTTTTCATTGTTTTTCCTTTATTATAAACTTTTTAAATTTCTAGCCAAAAGAAAACAGGAAGTGGAAAAACGTCACAATTAGTGATGGAGCTTTAAACTAAAACTCACAAATCACACACGCCCCCTTTTTGCAAAACTCTTCAAGGTTTTTTCTTGGCCTCATTTGCCCAAAAAAGAGAGAGTTAAAGAGCGAGAGAGCAACACTGCAGCACAGCCACACATGGCTTAAAAGCTGATCAGCCTCTCTTGAGACGTGTACCTGTGTGTGTGTACGCGTTGGTTTTGTTTTTATTTCATTTATTTTATGAGTCATAAGGTCCCACTCCAACACATCAGAAAAAAATGTTACAATTTCTTCTTGTAACTTATTTTTGCTCAACAGGTACAATTCCCGTTGTGGGCGCGAAAGAGGGAGATGGGGCGAAAAGTGGCAGAGGCGTTTTTTTCGCGACGGCTATTTTTGTTGTTCTACTCAAATTTTGGGGTGCCGTTACAAACACACGCACCCAAGCACACACACACATAAACATGTTCCTTGTTCCTTCCTTTCTCTCCACCCCTGAGCCGCTCTCTTGCTTTGTGCCCACCTTTTACAGCTCATCTCATTATTTGTTCCTCTTATTTTATTTTACGTTTTTGCCGGTTTACCTTACACCACATTCTCGCTCTCCCTGTGCGAGTGTGTTTGTGTGGGGCAGCTGTGATAACTGAAGATGGGCAAGGGGGAATAGAGGCGAAGAAGAACATCAGCCGCTCAGCTGTGTGCGTGCAACAGAGATGGGCTGATGGGGCAGGGGGTGGACCTGAGGGAGACAGCGCCATTTGTGGACCGGGCCAACGAACTTGATTTTTCACGTCTCTTCACCTCGCTCTCTCTCACACTGTCCTAAACCGAACTGTCGTATATCCGCATAAAATTGTTTTTTTTTTTTTTTCGTCATATTTCTGTTTTTAAATTCAGCATTTAAAATTTACATCATTTGCATGCAGCACACACAGCATAGCGGGCAGGAAAATGGATATCCGTACGTTACAGACCAAAACAAAAGAACCGACGGCTAGCAGTGAAATGCATGATTTTGACTATTTTCCCATTTAGGGTTTGAGTTTAGTAATTGGGCGTAAGTGAAAAAAAAATGTTTAAAGCTTATTTTCAGATAAAGAATATGATTTTTAAAGCATTTAAAGCTCACTTTTCAGTGGTTGAATAACTTACTTACCGTGCTTACTACTTTTTATTTAATTTCCTACTTGTTACCACACGCATTTTTGGTTCTTTTTAAATTGTGAGATATCGAAAATCATAAAACTAAGATACTGAACTTTCAGGATAGATGTACCAATTTTTAAATTTATTTTTGAACAAGTGATGAGTACAACATTGTAACAGAGTGAAAACTAATAAAGGAGTGCACTTAATCACCAAAGTTTGCTAGCCCTTAGTGAGTCACTCATGAAATGAATACACTTTTTTCCATCCTTGATAAACCGCGTTTTTTGAATTCTTTAGACCCCAACAACTTTAAAATGCATTAGGTCCAGTGTTAATTAAAACGATCTTAGTTTATCTTACAAATACCCCGTTTTTAGTGGTTTTATCTTCACTAACCCGCACATTTCTTTTGTTTCACAGGAACTGCAAGATCTGGGCAGAGATCCACCTGCACAATGTTCAGCCGGACCAGTTGGAGATGACTGTAAGTATAGTGGATATTCATACTTCACCAATCGTGGCGATTTGTCATGAGTCAGCCTTATGTTGCGGAGCTATGAGTCGTTGTTTTATGTTTTTATTATTTCACCATTGCATTGAAATGAAAAAAGAAATGTTTGCTTAGTCGCCTTTTCCGGATTTATTTTCGAACATATAATCGAATAAAATATTTTAAGACTAGGGGAAAAAAAGAAATAATATATGAAGCTCTAAGGAGTTATTAAATTCAATTATATAATATACAAGATATCAAGATTTTTCCCGAATAAAGAACGTTATTGATTGGGCTTCCTCATCACCACGTCATAGATTTCAAATCGTGACTAGGCAATCTTGAAGAATATATGCAACCTATTTTTGCGTTGTTTATTCCCAATCTGTATGTCTAGTTTTCTCTTGCTCTTTCTATGCTAATTCCAGTGTTCTTTTTTTTTCGCAGAGTTTGCGATTATTTTCTTTACTTTGTGATAGCGACGGTCTTTGAGCAGCTGATAGCCATGACTTGGTTCTGGTTTCAAAGTCAACCAAGTTTTGGATCTTATTCAATTGCGATACTTCAATGACATCACATAAAAGTGAAATCTTTTAATTACAATGCCATTTAAAAGGCGTTTTCTTCAGCCATGCAACATTTCAATGTTGAGTAGAGAGCTTTCTCCAAATAATATATTACGCATAGTACCATTTTGAGAATGAATATAATATTTAAATTGAATAAACAAACTGGTTTATAGCTAAAACACCAATGAAAATATTGCAGGACACGTCATAATAATGACGTTGTTATTTGAAATGAAATTCGCTAAGAAAACAATCATTTTATATGAGTAAATATTCAATATATAAATATATCTATATAATTTTCTCGTTTTTCTGCGGAAAGCAGTGAATAATGCTAATTATCGTCGTTTATTGATAATTACTTGCAACCGAGCGATTTCACTCGATTTCTACTATCAGTATTTAATCGGACTCATATTTAATAATTGTATATAAGCATACGTACGTATGCATGTGTACATATGTACAAACGTAATCGGCTTGTTTCCGTAGCTGCTATCGTTTTGGCTGTACATCTATTATCAATATCCAAACGACAATTTTCAAACCCTTAACGAAAATTTCTGAGTGAAAACCGATGAAAGACAAAAGTATGTAAAAAGCAAAGGGTGGGGTTTTGTTTTTGTTCTTTTCGGTGTCGAATTTTCCCCAGAGTGCAGAGTGACAACTCCCTAGCACTTTGTTCTCAGTGTTGTGGTTTTATTTGCTACTCTTGTGACTGGAGGATTAATCCATTGAAATCGTAGTATGGCACAAAAGAAGCCCTATGGTAGTAGAAATTGATTGAATGCATTTGAGCTAAGCAGACATAAAGCGATTTAATTTATTTTAAACGTTTACTAAAGAAAGCTTATGTGCTATAAGTATATATTCAAGAATACCAAATTGTTTATTATTATTATTATTTCTGTTTAATTCTTTTATATTTATATTCCTGTATTTATTTGTAGTCTGCCTCCCCTAGGGTATTTATCGCTTATCTATATCCAGAATATATTGATTATTGTTCTAAGTGGCATAATCATGGCTGCAGCTATGAGATTACTTTTGTCTGAGCTCGACTGAGCTAAAAATGCCATCGCATTTCTCCCTGCCCTTCAAACGAACTACTCCAACTGCAAATGGACAAATGAAGGTTTCGTTTGTAATTATGGTCAGGGCAGCAGCTGGTGGCCGAAGGCCCAGTTCCCAGTTCTCAGTTCTCGGTTCTCAGTGTTCTCCAGAGAGACAGACACACAGAGGCAGAGGGGAGAGCAGCGACATTGTGTGCGAGAGGGTTTCCCCAATCGTTTTCGTATAGCTCCCCAGGATGACATTGACAGTAGCAGCGGCTCTGTTTTGGCCATGGTTCTGAGCCAACTGCTCTCTTTATACCCTGTTTAATGGGGGAGTGACAAGGTATATGCAATTTCTTCAATACTTACTATAGGTTGTGTATGTATTAAAAGTAAAAAATACAAAACACAAAGCATAAACCACCCTTAAAATCAGAAGACTAGGATCTATTTGAAAAATTCCGAGTTACAGAACTTAATATTAGGGTCATTAGGTTTGGCGGCGATTCTCAGTATTGTTGGATGAAGCTAGCAAAACACAAATGACGGAGTTAAGGGAGTTCTGACTTTTTCTTTAAGAGTAGGTTGAAAGTAAAGATACTTTCCAGTTTAATTTTTAATGTTAAAATATTATTTTATAATCATTAGTCTGGTTGATATTAATAGAATATTTCAGATTATAGCCCATTCATAGTTATGCAACAATTCTAAGAGTACTGGGTACCTTTGATTCGAATAGATAGCTTTTCTTTTTTTAGTCGTGTCAAGGGAGAGAGAGCCAGTTGTTGGTGCTTTGGCTGCTTTTCTGCTGCTGCTGACGTCGCTGCCAATTGTCGGTGCCAAGGCTCTTTGGCTGTTGGCATTGTTTGTTTTTGTTCTTCTGTGGAGGAAACGCCAAAGAGCGTGGCAATGCGACATTGGCAAGGGGGGGCACGGGCACAGAGAGAGAGTGCTGCATTTATTTAGCCATGAGCAAGTTGACTGCATTCGAAGTACATGTATGTACAGTGAATACCTAGAGACACACATGGACTTGTATATACAAAGAGATCTAGTCTCTTTTCAACTTTAGTTAATTTTGAAAACATTGAAACAAAATACAAATAGAGTCTATAATTTAAATGCAATACATTTTCAAAAATTTTTATAACCTTTACCGTATTAAACAAGTAAATAACCCATTATGTATTGTTAATAAGATAACTATACTTATAATACTTATAGCGCACAACCTCTATATCCACATTTAATCAGCTCCAGACAGGCAGATCTTAGGGCCCTATGCAAATCAAGGCAAACAAAAAAGAAAAACGCTTCATTGCAGGCATTTTTTATTTACTCTATGCTTCTCCAACCCATTATCTTAAATGCGTTCTTACACAAGTGTTTGATTAATGTATCTATTTTTCTTCTTTTCTTACAGTATTTCACTGGCAAGCTACAATAATGGGCCCGGTAAGAGAAACATGTAAAATACAAACTGGAACTGTTTCCCTAATCTGTTTAACTTGAAAATCGTGACTAATCTCTGTTGTTTTATTTGCAGTGCAAGGCGGGATTGGTGTTTGATGTTGATGTAGATCACTTCTATAAATACATTAACGTGATGATAATGATTTTTAGTATTATAATAATGTAAATAGGTTAGCCGGGTTACTTATAAGCATATAGAAGATAACGTTGCTGATAATGGGCTTATTTTAGAAACCCTGTTAATCAGGATTTTTGGAAAACGAGCTATGATTTGTGATACATTTTGTATAAGTACATTTTACAAGTTAATAGAAAATTAGAGCTAAAATTATTGATAACAAGTTTTTTTTAAACAAATTTAATTGCCCGTTTTATCAATAGTTGTTAAAATAAGAAAAAGGTCTTAACAATAATTAATACATTATAAAAGGTTTAATGACCTTCAGTACTCATAAAACTCGAGGTTTTTTAGGGAGCTGTATTACTCATCAACTGAACCCAGTTTCGCCTTTGCAACCTTTAAAAAAACCAACAGAATAATGCTTTCTTCTTTCCTTTTTTTGATCTGTACTAATTGTTATTTTTCTTTTCTTTTAGCCGGACAGCCCTTATCAAGGAGGTGTATTCTTCTTAACTATACATTTTCCAACAGACTATCCCTTTAAACCACCCAAAGTGGCTTTTACAACGCGCATATACCATCCAAACATTAACAGCAATGGATCGATTTGTCTCGATATATTAAGATCTCAGTGGTCGCCAGCATTAACAATTTCAAAAGGTAAGTTAAATCAGCCATTAAACTAAACTTATCTAAATAACTAATAAAATTCTTTCTTTTGCAGTTTTATTATCAATTTGCTCTCTACTCTGTGATCCCAATCCAGACGATCCGCTTGTTCCAGAGATTGCCAGAATATATAAAACTGATCGGGAAAAATACAATGAGCTGGCACGAGAGTGGACTAGGAAGTATGCTATGTGATGCGTTCCAGATTGCAGCAACAGTCCAACAGAAGAATCAGCAAATTCAACATCAACAACAAAAACAACAGCAACAACAGCAGCAGCAGCAGTTAAAGCAAAAGCAACAGCAACCACAACAACAACAGAAACAGTAAAATCAACAGCAACAACAACAGTTTACATCAATAGTCAGCAAGTGAAGAGGAAGAGGAGCTGCAGTCGCCGCCGCGGCATCATTGTTAATGGCATTAACAACAATATCAGCAGGAGCTGCTGCAGCAGCAACCACATCATCACCAACAATCGAAACAGCAGCAGCCGCAGCCGCCGCAACACCAACATCGGTAACTGCATCTACAGCAGCAATAAGATCAGCAGCTGCCGTCGCCATCGTTGCCGCCGACGCTCCAGCCGTAGCTACCAGCTCCGGTTCGAGCGACGCAGCAACACCAGCAGCGGGCGGTACTGCATCCAGCAAATAGCAATAGCAACCGCCGGCGGACCGAAGCAGCAGCAGCAGCAGCAACAACAGCAGCAGCAGCCGCAGCAGCAGCTATAGCTATAGCAATAGCAACAATTGGCGGATTGGTGGCGGACTGGAAACAAAGTGTGTGTTTGAACCGAACCGAAACAGAACAGCATAAACGGAAATAATTTAATAATAATTACTGAAAGAAAAATTATGTAAGCATTAAACATTAAAAGCTAGACAGCTACCAACAACAGCATCAACACATAATAAGTTTAAATACAAAGAAAAACAAAACTACAAATAAAAAATCAGCTGGAAAAATTATTATTATTATTATATTATATTTAATGAACCGGAAAAATAAAAATTGCAAAAATTCAATTTAACATTAAGCGGTGAATTGAACAGTGAAGAAAGGTAAGGCTTTCTGTCACTGTAAAAGTACATTTCCCAAATTGGGCTTCACTTTACCTTTTATTTTTTAACTCTTGCTTTTGAAGGATTATAATTCTTTAATGGAAATTAATATTTATTGTTTGAAAAATTCGAATTGTATTTGTACAGATAATAATTCAACATTACAAGTAAACTTTTGATTTAAACTTTATTATTTGTGCTTATGAACTGTGAAATCTTCCCAACAAGATATGTGACAAAATCAAGGTTTTTTCCGATTACTTTAATAATTATAGTGCTGTAAAGATCTTGAAAAATTTCTTGATAATTTTTTATAACGCAATACAGCTCATCTACCCGAATATATATTCCCAGTGTACCGCTACGTCTAATTGGCCAACATCATCAAATGGACTTTGAAATGGGGCTAAAAAGAGAGCTTTTGTGGTTAATATCTATCTTATATAGCCATGACAATGTCAAGTGAGCAGCTTTCTTAGGTCAATAATAAAACTTTCAAATTGCCGCGTCTCTTCCGAGGGTCGAGAGATTGTTAACCATGCTGTAAGACTATAAGGCAAGGAAATTTCTAAAGTCGGTCAATGCGAAGGGCATTGGGCTATTGCCGTCGAGGTAAAGAGAGAGTATAGGCCAAGAGGTAAACTATAAACAATTTGCGAGAGTTCACATATATATTTGGTTAAGACCATTGCAAAGAGCTTGCTTTAAGATAAATGCAAATATTAAGAGAGTACTTAAAAAGCATGGTAATTATTAAGAGCAAAGTTTTTATTTTCGAGTTTGAGTTTTTAGGATCAACAAAATAGCCTTTTTTTTAATCTTAAGTTAAGATTCTTAGAGAAGTTAAATTTTCCTATTTATCAAATACATATTTTCAAGATCAGGATAAATAAGCTAAAAAGTTAAATAGGAGCTAATATCTAAATGTAGAGTAAAAATCTAAAAAGAAATGATTGTTGAGTTTAAATTTCCTGGAAATATCATTTCATAAGGGACTCGTTCAATGAAAAAATTAATGTTTATAAAAATTATGGAAGCTTTCGCTCTAGTTCCAAAATTTCTATTTTAATATAGTTTATTACATTTTATATGACATTTAGGAATCAGAACCGTATATAGTTGATATAGTTTTAGAGGCTTTTTCTTAAGCCCTTGGCTTATCTTTAAAATATAAAACCAGGGTTAAATTTTTGGTGTTGTGATGTACTTGATAAATTCATTTAAAAAGTGTTCAGCTATTCATATGAAGCTTACAATTAATTTCCTCGTTAAATTCGAACTTTAGAGTCATCCTGAAAATATTTTTTAGAATACGGCTTATTTTAAAACTTCTCTCTTGATTTAATTTAATTTGGTAAGCTTTTAATCTGCCGCTTCAGTCTACACTTATATCTCTTAAAAGCCTCTCTTTAACTTCATCAGAAGTGCAATGACAAATTAAATTTAAATTGCAAATATTCAGGAAGTATTTCAGCGCAGATGTCTCGCAGTGTAAGATCACCGATGGCGGCAACGTCCACAGCATGCTAAATTAGTATTTAATCAATTCAAAAGACTCAATTAAAACACAAACAGCCATGCGCGCGAAGCTTTTTACCGCCAGCGCTCTCTTAAGGGCTCTCTTCAATGTGGATTCTGGTTTGGGGCGATCTCTTTGAACGCCAGGGTAATGGGGCTCGGTGGGGGCTCTGCGCGAGCAATATTCAGTTGATATTTTTGCCGCGTTGTGAGAGGTGTTCGCGAGAACTTTTCAGCTTTTGAAGTGAAATTGCGATCCACGCAGAAAAGCCAAAGTAAATCAAAATCAATTGAAGGTTATACGAACGATCGATCGATTGGAAATGTTTATTAACAAAACTGCAATTGTACGCGGGGCACGTGCTGTGCGAAAGCTATTGACCTGGAAAACTTTTTAGAAATTTTGGTTATGCAAACACTAGGGGACGCGTTTGTGCGAGAGAAATGTGTGTGCTATAAAAAAATATAAACCGAAAATTGCAGTCGTGGAAATAAATGTCTCTTGGCACACTGAGAGAAATTTATCTGGTTTTGGCTTAGAAAATGCCAATGGTTCACAATTTTCGGGGCTTAAAGCAAATTTAATTATGGATTAATTGCATTTTTCATTCAAAAACCTTGAGAAACCTGATGCAGAAAACAGCTTTAAGATTTAAGGGGTATCTAATGAGTATTTACATTATTAATTTAAAAACTGGTTTCGTTATATTTCTTATATAAGACTGAAAATTATCAGCACCGCAAAAAATACATAGTTTGTTAAGACCTTTTTAGGAAAAGGTTTCTTCTAGTGATAATCGATTAAGCTTCGAAGACAGCCCCAAAGATGGAAGAGGGGCTTTCGAGAGAGAGATAGAGAGTGAAGCACGCTTTCTTTGTTCGCTCCAACATGGCAACACGCTCCCCACTTGGCACCACTCAAGCTGCCTTTTGTTTGGGGTTTCGTCTTGACTTTCGCACTCTTCTGTGAAATAGGGAAGGAGCATTTTTGATCTCCAACTGGCAATTGGCGCCTAAAACCATATTTATCACGCTCTCACGATCTCTAACCGAGCTGTAAATTCTGTAAATTCCACTCCACCAGGCTCCTAAGTCGCCATGACTCCGCGTCCCCGAGAGATCCTCGCCGAATCGGAGCTATCGGTTGAGTCTTCCACCTGCTACCTACGGAAACCTGCAGAGGATTCAGCGGACGATAACTGGGTGAGTGTGAGAATTTACAATGTAAGGTTATTAGGTGTTCTATATAAAGGTTTACGGTCGAGCCTAATTAATGTATGCAAATATTTCAATTATTCGCGTGGTTAGAAGGTCTCATTTGCAAGTGTTTTTGCCGTTCACTTTTTGTAATATTTAACTTAATTTCTACATCGAAGATATAAACTTGTAGGTAACCGAATCCCTTCATTTTTGTTTAACAATTTCTTTCAACCATTAAACCATATAGAAGTGCTTAAAAACCTTTTAGGGTTCTTATAACTCCTAAAAGGGTGACAAAAATTAAGCTTAAATATTTTTCATTGTAGAAAAAACTAATGTACGCTGAATTTGGTAGCTGAAAACATACCTAAACTTATTTTTAAAGGTTTTAAAAATGATAGTGATTTTTTTAACACTCTAAGATTTTTATTGGGCTTGAAATATGATAAAATAAAGAAGGGAGTTATAAAACGAACGTTTTCAATTAAAATTAGAAAAGTTTTTCAAATTTACGGGTGTTCAGCAATCCCAAGGGTTTTCAAAATCCCTAAAAAAGGTGTCATCAATTAGCCTACAACATTTTAAAAAGAGATAATTTGTACTAAATCCGGTAACTCAAAATGGTATTGGATACTTCTATACACCTTTTAAAGGCTTTAAAAATCCAAGTGATTTGTGGAGCTCTGTTAAAAGTATACTAATATTTTCTTGATCGATATGGAGAATGTTATATACAAATTACAGCCTTACAACCATTAATCTTCAAAATGCTACCTGAAAGACCCTATATCATAGTTTATAAAAATCTAAAAATTGGTATTAATATTAAATCACTTAAAACACTAGATTTACTAAAAAATTTTTAGTAAAAATTGAAAATGCATTGTAAAGGTGTTATTTATATCTTCTTTTAAATGTGGTTTTCCCCAACAACTTCTATGGCAACCAGACTTAGTTATATTTTGATTTTCTAATAAGCCCATACTGTAAGAGGGGCATCCAAGTCCGCCCCTGTTTTCAACTGCTGACGACTGGCACGTGCATCTCGGCATCACAGTCAATCAGAGCTGTCAAATGAAAAGCGGAACCAAGAGCTCACGGATAACCTTAACCGAAAAGTGGCAGAGTGCGCGATTTTGCCCACAGTCCCCCAGGGCTAAGGCAGCTATAGATACATATGTACATGTGTAGCTTTAGACGCAGATTTACCCGAATGGAGCCAAGGTCAAGTTGGGGCTTATTTGTAACCGATTAGAGCTTGCCACACCGATATCTTGTTATGCATTATGTTTACACATGGCCGTCATTGCGAAAGTTGGCACGCGGAATTCCTGAACTTCATTGTGGGGAGAAACTGGTTTTTTGGGCTGGCTTTTCAGATTTTCAGATCGCTCGTATTCGGTTTTTATTTATGCCTCCCGCGAGGGCGTCAAAAACCCATCGCGCATCCGCGTATTGCCATCGATCTCGTGTAAACAAATAATACTGCGAATTGGAGAGAATAGCTTCGGGCGCTCTCGGAATTATGCAATTAATGTTTACAAATGGTTCTCAATGTGCGATGAATCGTCAACTTGATTGCTTATATAATATGGGGGCTTGTCCATCCATTGACCATAATTATGGGTGCACTTAAAGAATTAATAGAGCAAAAAAAATATATATAAATTTTTACACGTAAGAATATACATATATTTCTTGTTTTTAAAGTTATTTTTCATAAATTATCTCCAGGAATACCTTCAATATTATTAGGGATTAATCGGAGGTGCTACAGAAATTCCTAACATTTTTTTTAAGACCCTAAAAATAATGTTACAAATTTTAATAATTTTAGTTACAAATTATATTGCATAATTAAAAAAATTTTTTTTTTTTTTTTAAATTTAAAAAACTGAAACAATTTTTAGATTTTTCAGAAACGTTTCTAGAAAAGTTAAGACATTTTTTAAAGAAGTCTAGATTTTATCTACCATTAAAAACATTTCACAGAGTCTAAAATAATGATATTTTGTATATTTCACCAAATATACATACATATGAATAATTACATAATTTCTCTTAGTGTACTCGATAATCAACCTGACTTGACCAAAAAAATATAAAAACAGGCCTTCTCTTGCACAAGAAGCGAAAGCTCCCATCAGCCACGAAATTTCGCATAATTTCAGCATAACTGTAGCCCGAAAAATCGGCCTACTCGTAGAAAGAGATTGCTCAGCTCTTTTCAGACTCTCCCGATAAAAATATAAAAAAAATAATACATAAAACATTCTGCAATCGCGGCTGCTGCGAAAGCTTTTCGAGGGCGAAAAGCTTTTTTCCGATTCACATCATCGGATCTTGGGGATTTGCAGTTGCCAGTTGCCAGTCAGTTAGCAAGCGCAACGGTTTACCTTTAATTTCGCGCTCAGTTGAATTATTAAAAAATAAAAATAAAAACCAATCAAGGAGCCGCGAAAAATCTGCTTAAAAACATGATAAATTTCATGATTTTGTTGATGAAAAAAATTAAGTAAAGAAATAACAAAGTCAACATTACAAACAGAGTCCAAATATTGAGTGATATTTTGAGTTAAAAAAACATTCCATTCAAACATTAAACAAGTGTGATTTGGTGTTAAATTTCGTTAATAAAATGGAAACCACCATTGTTACCACAACGACGACAACCGAATTGAAATGCATTATTCGGGGCAGCAAAAAGAAAGACGTAAGTCTGGGTTCCTAACTCTCGAAAACCGAAAGTTAAACAAAGCTGCGATTGGGAAACTACTTGCGTCAATGGCAACAATTAATGGGTGTCACATCCTGTTTATCGAAGGCATTCCATTAGATTAACTAAATATAATGGGTTCCTAAAAGTCGGGAATGTTTGTATGGCCAATATTTGTTAGTGCACAAAGTTCAGGTGTTATATAACTAGTGACTTTTATCTTTACAAAATCAAGTTTAAGGGTTTACTTTGTGTTAAATTTTAGTTGAAGCGATTTTGTAAATGTCTTTTTATGTACTTTTTTGTATTGTTAGGTATTTTATGGATATATTCTGGCTGAAGTAACTTTTGTTTATATTTATTTTGTGTATTTTCCTTTTCCGGTTAAATATTTCTGAAGTGTAAAATGTGTAAGTGACTGAAAACACTTATTGACTATTTGCATTATTGACAAATAGGAAGCTAAATGTTGGCTACACCATTGTATATAAATATTTGTCCAATTTTTAAGCAGTTGTTTCAGGGTTTATTTTTTATTTTGCTTTGAAATTTGTACTTTTAATATTATGCATACTTTTTTAAAATTTTTAATTAAAAATATATTGATTCACATTTTTAATAAAATATCTCTCAAATTATGCAACCAAATAAAAGTAGTTAATTTTAATATTTTTATATTTATATTTATTACTTCTGATGCTGGTGATGAAGTTAATTTAAACTTTTATAAACATGTTTTTAAAAAAAACCTTAAACTTGGCGTTAATTAACCATTTAAACTTTGGCATGACTTCAACTTTAGAATAAATTCTTCATTCAAATATATATATTTTAATTTTTCTTTTTAATTATAAATACTTAAGCAATAGAAACCTAGAGACCCCATAGGTCGTGCACAAGTGCTTATTATTTCCATAAAAGGCTAGAAAAAAATCTATAAAAAAATGTGGCTCAAATTGTAAACAAAACGTCATAGAAAATAGAATTGAATAGAGACACTTGCACTTGCACTTGCACTCACTCCCACCACAAGCTCTTGTTGTTGTAATTGTTGTTGCTGTTATGCATTAGAATTCGAAGCTGGATAAACAAATTATAGTCAAGCCCCCTCTTTGCAGTTATTGTTGTTGTTGTTGCTATGGCAATTTGTTTATGCGGCTATTAGTTTGTTATTATTGCATTTTTGCCATGCTCGCTTGCTTTGGCGTAAACAGAAAACCCACACCACAACAACAACAATAATAATGTGCAATAGGAACATCCACCAAGAAAAGATAATAATAAAATCAAGCAGACAAATCAATTTTTTCAGACTGCAAGTTGGCTAAAAATATATACTTACCATATATATGTACAAGAGAAACCGGCCAGTTGCCAATGTCTGTTTATAAGGCGGAAGAATCTCTAAAGAGAATATAATATGTGTTTTTTTTTGTGGCTCGTCCTCAATTCAAATTAGTTTTGAACCATTGCGGCGGCAGCTACTAATCGACAGCATTTATTATTATTTAACCTTTTCTCTAATTTGTTTCTCAACAGATCGATGGCCAACTGGTTGCCGACACCGCCACGGACGCCGCGCATCAATTTCCGTCCAACGAGGAGCCCAATATTCTGGGGCATGGACCCAACTATGACGAGAAGTTGTCCAAATTCAAATGGCTCTGCAATTTCGATGATGTGAGTTAACCACCGGAGCCAAGTGTCAGTCATGGGGGTCAGCAATTTGGCTTCAATTGTCGCACACTGAATTTTAATTGATCGCAAATTGTATTTGGCGAATTGACAAAAAAAAAAGTAAGGCAGCACCAGCAGCAATCAGGGCCAAATGCGAGTTCAAAAAGCTTACAGAAACAATCAATATTTTATTGTTGTATTTAAATGATTTTAACACCTTTTTGTGGTGCTTAATGTCTATAGTAAATTTATTACATTTATTGTTAGGCTTACAATTGGTTTGATATTCAATAATAGTTAAATCTTTCAAGCAATTATAAGGTTTTTTAATCTAAAACTAAAATATTTTGACTTCAATGATTTCTTTAATAATTGTTTTTCTTTAAAAACATGGTTTATTAATTTTTAATGCGTTTAAGGTATATTCATTAGAATACATATGAGCATACTTTTTATCATTATTAGTTTATAATATTTCCTTTTAAATTTCCTTGTTTTAGTAGAACAATATTAAACTTAAATATTTACATTTATATTCCATAATATTCGTTACAATTTTAATTCTTAAAAGCCTTAAACAAATGTATATTTATTATTGCATAAGAGAAATTGAATCAAAACGTGCCTTTATCATAAGGTTAACTCTGTTTTATATTGTTACCGCTTATGTGCTCAACTAATTCACGATCACTGCTTGTAAATAAATGGTTAAAACGCCGAAATATGTGAAATCCGCCATGGCGGTCGAGTTGGCAGCAATTGCAAAATAATACAATTAGACAAACCCAAAACAAATGCCAACTGAATCAAGGTCGGCCCGCCAGCCAGCCAGCCCAGCAAACAAACAAACGAAACAAAACCCAAAAAAAAAAAGCTTAACGGGCAGCATTAAATATTTGAATAGTAAAAAAGCAAAATAAAAAGAAGCTACTGTTACAAGTCCGTAGAAAAGCCCCAAGGTAACGCTCCCGAATTTTGTTTTTGTTTGAAATCGAAGCGGTTGGTATTGAGTTAAATTACTGGAAAATTTTCGAAGCCAGTACAGTGATTCAGTTTCATGCTACGGAAAAAGCTTACAATTCAACAGATTTTGTTTTTTGCCAAGTAATTTAAAAACAGATTTAAACTGGGCTTATTATAATAACTGCTTCCGAATAAAGATTGCTTTAAAAATGCCAAGATAAATATGATTGCAGTATAAACATTTGGTTTTTTAAAGCCAAGTTTTACTTAGAGTTCAGTTATGTATTATACTCGGTATACCTATAGGTATACCTATACATATATACCCTATCTATAGGGTCCAGTTATCATAACTCTTATAATAACAAGATTATTGCTCATCTTGTTTTTATAAGGGAAATTATGGTGTACCATTTTTTTGTACTGCAATTTTATGAGCTGTCTCCAGACTCGTTGGAAATATTTATTAAAAGCTGGAGAGAGGAGCCCCTTTACTTGTTATTCAGATATTCTTATTCTTATTCTAAATCTGTACGCATGCAAACGCACTTGCTTTCTCTTTGTAGCCATATTCTGGGTACATTCTGGTATACATTCCTTAGTAGAAATCATAAATATATTTTGTATTATTTTATATTGAGAGGTTCCTTACTTAATTTCAAAAAGTATTAAATTAAAATTTACCTTTTTTGTTTTCAATTCAAAAATAATAAAAAGCACGTTCCCTAATCAAATTAATCGAATTAATTAGTTTTTATAAATTTTCATACAAGGCAAATGAAAATCTTTTTCTGCTTTTCATTAAGATAAATGCCAAAGGCTGCAAAAGAGTTTCCCTCTGTTTTCTTTTGGGCTTTTCTATTTTATTCCATCCTCGCTGCCAGTTTTATTCTCAATGCTGCGCATTCAATTTGCATGTCTTATTGGCTTTGGAAACACACAAAATGTATTTATTTGGAATGTTTATTCAATTGTTTTTTGTGCTTTTTGTTTTGTTTCAATGTAGGCCCCCAGCCATTTGAAGTTCAATCCGTACATCCGCCGCGGTTACCGCACATTCCTATCCAACAAGTTGTGCCTGCAGAGTATTTTCTGGTGGACCAATGAGACGGTGAGTAAAATTGGGGAAATCCAAGAAACATTACTTATAAAACTCTTTTTGGATAGATCAATATCTGGAGCCATCTGGCTGGATGCATTCTGTTCATCGGCCTGACGATCTTCGATCTGCAATTCCTGCGTATCCACGCCTCGCTGAGCGACCAAGTGCTGGTCGTCTGCCTGCTGGTCTGCTTCTGCCTCTGCATGCTAATGTCGGCCATCTACCACATCTTCTCCTGCAAGTCGGAGGAGCACTATGAGCTCTTTCTGTCTGTTGACTTTTTGGGCATCTCGCTCTCCCTGGTGGCCATCTATATAAGTGGGATGTACTATGCCTTTTGGTGTCACACCTTCCTGCGCACCCTGTACTCCACGATTGCCCTGGGCATGTTCGCCCTGGCCATTGCCGTCCAGATACCCCGGCTGAATGTATCGATGAACGGCAAGGTGGCAGTGCTGCTGCTGTGGTCTGCTTATGGCATCATCCCGCTCGGCCACTGGGCGGTGGCAATGGGTGGTCTGGAGAACGAGCTAGTCAGGGTGAGTTGGATTTATAGATTTATAATTGGTAATATTTTATCAATTGAATTGGTTTTTATGCTTTCCAGCTCATGGTGCCTCGCATTGTGGTCATGTACTTGCTCTGCCTCATCGCCTTCGTCTTCTATGCGGCCAAGATCCCCGAGCGCTGGTTCACCGGCAAGGTGGACTTTGTGGGACACTCGCACAACTGGTGGCACCTCATCATCGTGGCCGCCTTCTACCACTGGCACAACACTGGCCTGGTCTACGCCGAGTACCGTCTGAACAATGGATGCAGTGCTCCGGTTCTGTCCTGAGAAAGAAATCGAAGCGGAAACGGAAATGAAAGCGGATAGGGATGAGGATAGGGATAAGGATGCGGAACCGGGACTCTAGTAGACTCTAGCCTAGTGTAAATAGCTTTTGGGCCATCTTTATCCGCTATTAACTAATATTTAGTTGTAGTTGTTGACCGATATGATTAATTTATGTGTAATTTACCACCTAGTTAGGGTTTCGTGTTAGTCTATCCAAAGAGTTGGCTTCACCCTTACACGGATCGAGCGGAAGTGTGTATGATATGGAATGGATTACATTTTGCTAGCGTTTTCTTCAAAATTCATTTCATTTTAATATAAAGAAATCTCTATGGAATTGCGTGTGTCTTGAGCTGAAGCTGTGTTAGTCTTGTTGACTCGATTTTTACAAAATACTTTAAATTGCAAATACAAAATATCAGAAGTACAAAACAAGATGGATGGTGTTTTTAATGGAAGCTATTAAGTTGTAATCAAAATTATGGCTTGAAGTTCAAAAATTTAAACGAACAATATACATTATTTTGAATTCTTTCTGGTTTTAAGTAATTTTTTTCCTTCTCTCGAAATGTGTAATTTGAAATGTAACGGCTTCCTTAATCTTCAGCGCCCCTGTCGGAATATCTTTAAACTTTATCATCGAAAAGTCCGGCAACGACAAAAGTACCAGATAGCCAATGTGGTTCGAATATCAGGTAAGGATTTCTTAGGGAAATTTCAACTTTTTGAGATTTTTTAGGGCCAAATTTTATAGCTAAATTTTTAGCTATGCGCTTTTTTCGGTTTTTTTGTGGAAAATCGTACGGTCACACTCAAAGAGTGAAACGGCGCATTGGAAAAAATTCGAATTCACACTGCGCGCTGTGTGTTTTGTTGCTCGAATCGGACCAGCCACGGGCGCGCACATTTTTTTCTGAACCGAAAACGCGACACAACGACAAAGTTAAAAAGGAAAACACGGTCCATTGGCGTTAAATTCCAAGTTAATTAGTTTCAATTAGGCAAAGGAAAAGGATTACAACAGCAACAAACCCCAACAACAACAACAACAACAACAACGGCAGTTTCCAGTGCGAGTGAACGAAATGGAAAAAAGCAAGCAGCAGCAACAACAGCAACTGTGAGCAGTGATCGCGTGTGTGTATGAGTGTATGTGTGTGCGATTGTGCTGGAATGGAATGCAGTTACGAAAAAAATAAATAATTGAGAGCGCCGCTCGCTCTCTCTCTCTGTCTCTTACACGCGCGCGGGTTTGCTCGTTTGTGTGTGTGTGTCTCCATTATCGGCGGAGTGAAAGAAATGGAATGAAATAAAAAGAAATGTCTTTGCTAATGTAAACAGCGCAAAGAGAAACCCCCCCAAAAAAACGGCAGAAGCAGAAAAAAAAGAAAAAGCGCGCGTCGTCGGGTGAAAAAAAAAAAATAAAATCGAGGTTTTCTCAGACTCCACTTAAAGCAAACCGGGAGAAAATACTACGAAAATGCCGAATCTACAACAGACAGCGTCGCAATCGCAGCATCACCTGCATCCCCATCACCTGAGGCCCCAGCAGCACCACCAACAACACCACCAACAACACCAACATCATCAGCAGCACCACAGCGACTTTCCGCTGCCCGATGGCTGGGATATAGCCAAGGATTTCGACGGCAAGACCTACTACATAGATCACATTAACAAAAAGACCACCTGGCTGGATCCCAGAGATTGGTAAGTGTATTACGGAAAAAGCATAAAATAATAGGAATATAAAAGACTCTTTGGAAGAATTTTTGTTTAATTACAAACACCTATTAAATTAAATATACTTTTTTAAATAGTTTTCAATCGAGTTAAATAATGACACGAAAGTCATAGGGAAATTACATATTTGCAAATCAAGATAAACTGCTTACATATAACTCTACTATTAAATTGGATCTTTAAATGAACTTGCCTCAAAAATTGGATATTCTACTCTACAAATACTTCCTAGATACATTTTAATCCCCTCGAGTGCTTGAACCCTCTTTGTTTTCCTTTATAAGTAAATTTCTGGCTTATGAAACGAAAAGGGTACCGAAACTCAGGTGAGAGAGCAGCCGCTTAATCAGGAAGCTTCGGCAAACAAAAACAAGAGCGGCGGACTGAAAAAAACCCATATAAATTCCGATTCCGAACCGGAAAGAAAAAGGTGCGTGCTGCAGCTGTGTGTGTAGCGAGTCAGCGAGTGCGAGTGTGTGTGTGAGCAAAGGAATGCGATCGAGAGGCAAGAAGCAGCGGCGAAATAAATTACATATTTTAAACAAGGCGAACGGGCAAAACAAAACGGAACGAGGCGGAGCGGCGAGGGGGGAAAAGACTTCAAGTAAACATTCCAATGCGATGATTAAGACTCCAAATATAACTGAACTGAGCCGAGCCGAGGAGAGTGGCAACAAACAAAAAATGAATTGTAAACTAAAGGCGAAAAAAGGCAGGAAACGCGAGAGGTGGAGAAGCGGAGAGCAAGGGAGAGTAAAAGTTAAATAAAGCTCGGCGAATGATCTGCAAAAACAAAAACCAACAAACTCATACGTAATGAGTGCAAGAGAGCGGCGGCGGCAGTGGCGACGGAGCGAGAGCGCCCGAGATACCACATCAGGCCATGTATCTCATAGATACATTTAAGTTTGCCGCTCGCTCACATTTTTTGGTCTTGTCTCTAGCTCGCGCTGCCTCTCTCTCTTACCCATAAACAATTGCAAAATGTTCGTAGGAATTTTTTGTAGTTTCGAAATAATTGATTTCTGAAATTCTTCGCCCTCTCTCAGTTTAGTCTGTTTTGTAAATACTCTTTTAAGACATTCCTATTAGCATCCTATAAACTATTTCAATTAAATTATTTTTATAGACATCATTAGTTTATTTAATTACTCCTCTTTAGATACCTTAAAGGGTCTTTAATAAGTTATTTTCGACAGATACTTTCTGTTTTTGAAGGCCTCTTAAGCTCTTTCTGTCATAAAAAGGATCGTATGGCAAATAGTAATTTTTGCAAGGGCAAAGGGAAGGGAAGGGAAACTTTTTCGCATTTTCCTTATACTGTTTTCTTGTAATTGTGTGCGTATTTTTTATGTGTTTTTATTGTTTTATTTTGTGTAAGGCTGTGTGAGCTTCACGCTTTCAATTAACACAAACATTCCCTTTGTTTGTTTCAAATTGCATGGACATTGTTCAAAATGTTTCACTGAATTAAACGCCAAACCGTTTCGAGCGTTGTGGAATTTCAGTATTTCTCCTCGGGTCTTTCTTCTCCCTTTTGCGCTTGCCTGAGAAAATGAAACGAAACATCTGCGCATTTGTTAGGGTTATGCATCAAGTGGATTGTATATGCACACATGTCGCAGGAATGTTCCTCAGAATGCACAGCAAAGCGATCTTTTTTGTATCTGCGTTCTCGTTTCAGGGTTAGCCAGGGGATAAGAGCCTTGATGTGAGCCTTTAAAGTCTATAAGATCTTTGCATGAGAGTCATTGGTAGATAGAAAAATGTACATATTTATATACTTAATCTGATGGATTGTTGGGAAGAAATATTTAAATCTTCAACCGACGAAAGTGTCCCCAAAGTACTTGGACAAATATGCAAATAAACTTAACTACACATTGTATTAAATATACATTTAATTTTTTTTTTTGTTAGTGTAAAAATATATTTATTTAAGACCATTATTTTACTTAAGATTTCATTGTTACTATACAACTCACATTCCTCAATTTGAACTCAACATTTTCAATAGGGATTTCATCATTATTGAGCAAACCGAAATATTTCAAGTTGGCTCGCTCCCTCCACCCTTTATTGGTATTTTGCAAGTCTCGCATATTTTTAACCAAAATTATTTACGCTTTTCGGCATACGTCGCGTATCCGCTCTCAATGTCCATTGATCGCCGACGCCAACGTCTCTCACACGCGGTGTTGCTATTGAATTTTAAAAATTGCTGCCGGTAGCGCGCAAAAATTCCAATAAACCATAAATAAATTTCTACAATAAAGCGAAGCGAGCCAGGCCTCGGGCGGCCTTTAAAGGCCTCGCCACGTTTCGAGCACTACAGCCAACAGAAAATCATAGAAAAAATAAATATCTATTCCAATTTACGCGGTATGCAAGGTCGAATTGCTGATACCCTTGAAATTCGACCGATAATTGCTTGGGCTGGCGATATAGCCCACATTTTCTAAGGTTTTTTTTTTGGCTTAAATTAGAACACAGAATGTTTCAAGAACTTGAAGAAATTAATGAATGAATAATTGGTTGATATATTGCTGAAATTGGTTTAATAAGAATAAGATATTTTCGGCTCAATGATAACTTTCGCTGAATTTTCATTATGCTACTCCATGTATCACTTGTTAAACCCATGACTTTCATGTCTCTGAGTTATTTATTTCCCCCTTTAAGGATTCCGATGCGATGACAAATGCCATGGAATTTCCATTGTACAGCGTATTCAACTTAATAAATGTTTCACTTGTTTGTACAGCATTTCGACGACGGGTGGTATTTTTTGTGATTTTTTTTTTCGTTGCCGTTGCCCTCTCTTTTCCCTGTTTCTTTTTTTTTTTGTATAAACAAAAGTTAACAACGACTTGACTTGGCCATGCTATTTGGCATTTTTTCGCCGCTGTCTTCTTCTTGATTTTCTTATTTTTTTCGTCATTTTTTTGGCCAATTGTTTAGCCACAAACAAGGCGGCAACACAGTGGAATATTTTTGTGTGCGTTTTCGGTGGTTTAACTCTTTTTAGTGGTTTAGACAGAAACGTGTTTGGTGACAGTTTCTCGATCTATTCACAGGCAGCCACCAAAAATAAAATAATCAAAAAGCTTAAAGCAAAAAATAGCAACCAAATCGGTTGGCTACTAGTTGGGGGATAGAGTAGTGACTCGAACTCGAGCTCGAACTCGTTTGTTTTACATAAACTCAAATCGCCGCCAAAAAGGCCTAGCGAAAGCGCTTAACGATTGCTGTCATAAGTCGGACAGAGTGGCGCCAGCGGCGGGGGCCGATACTGGAGTATCTGCATCCGAGATCGGTAGCGAAAAAAAATTATAATAAAAAATGAAGAGGTACACAGAGAAATAAGGTGTTTAGGAGGCAAAAAATGCTGTACTAGCGGTAGCTGAATCTGAAGTCTAGAGATTTTTGAGAAGAGTAAAACCGAGGGAAGATATACTTCTTGTTCTCTGTGTAGTCCGCTCTTAACCAGATTGTGTAGCGTTCTAATTCCACCTGTGGCATTTTGATTCGAGAACGAATAATCGAGCGATTGGAGCGATGGATCGTTCGATCGTTGGATCGATCGACCAATTGCATAAAGAACGCAAATCAGGCGAACGAAACAAGACCTGAAAAAAATAGGGGAGAGGCGTGTGAGCTGCATGCGTGTGCTGGCTGGCTAGCAGGCAGGCATTATGCATTAGATGTGGCGATTTCTATCCGAGTCAAAGCGAGCTAAGAAAAAATTTGCATAAAATTCAATTTGGCTTTTCGCAGCAAAAGATGCCAGCACATGTATCTAGATATATACCCCTTAATATATATACACAAATATATATATTTATATAGCTGCTCCGTAGCTCTGTACATGTATAGCAACTTGGAAAGCTGCAAAACGGCATTTTTCATTTAATAAATTGCACAAGGCAATGCAGCAGCGGCAGCAGCAACCAACAGCAGCAGCAGCAGCAACAACAGCGGCAGCAGCAGCAAGAAAAGTGGAAAGAATGCAGATGCAATTGCCGTTTGCTGCTGCGGCTGCTGCTGCACCTACAGTGATAATTGCCACAAAAACGAAATCAACACCCATTTCCATTTATTTAAGTATTTAAATGCCACAAGAAAAAGGAAAAGATCATTATGGCTTTGGATGTTGTTTTTAAATGGAAATTGCAAATTGTTTTAGTATTTTTTAGTTTTGTCTTGCGAACCTTTCTAAATTTATTTTATTTTTGAAACTGACTAATTTTGTAATTAAATAATTTGAGTGTTTGTTAAAGTTTCGTCTTATTAATAATTTAAGTTAAGTCTTCTTTAAATGTACTTCTTTTTGTGCGTTTTACTTAGGCAACAGCCACTGTATGCGGGCAACAGATGCAGATACACAGCAGCAGCAGCATGCATTGCATTTGTGCAACAAGTATTTCCACTTAACAACAACGTCAACGGGAGGAGGGAGCAGCAGTTGTTGCTGCTGCGACTGCCGCTGCTGCTGCTGCTCCCTGCTGCAACATTCAGCAGTCGAAGCCGTGATTACAATTTGATTACGCGCATGAATGCAACGCGCGGCTTTTGCCAGCAGCGGCAGAAACATTTTCTAGTTTGCTGTACGCGGCCCGAAGCGTTAAAAAATATTTTCTTTTGCACTTGCAAGCAGCAGCGAGCAACCAACACCGCGGCAACTGCCACTGCAACAGCCAGAGCAGCAAAAGCAGCAGCAGCGACACTCTCTGGCCAAAGATAGGCACATGGGTACATAATGTATCTGACAGATACATAGACGAACTTTTAGTCGCTCCTCTGGCACCGCATGTTTTGCCCATTTTAGCGTCTGTTTTTCCACCAGATCTGCTGCTGCCGCTGCTGCTCCAAGTTGCCACCAACTGCCATCTGAAAAAGTTGCAACAACTTCCAGCCAACGACAGCGACTACGTCGACGGGATCTCTGCAACGACTTTTCCTGTCTCGCACTTGTTGCATGTCAGTGGCGACGTTCTTCAGCAATCAACACTTGTGATTTTTATCAAGCATAATGATTTCCTTTTCAACATGTGCTAATTAAGAGGAAAGTGGAGGAAGCGGCGGTTAAAACAAGCAAAGGGTTGCCTTGCCTTGCCATTTTGCTCTGACAGATAAAGACCATTTTGTTGCCAGAGTATTTCTTTATGTAGTTTGTTGCACTTCTTGTAAAGGATGAAAGTATTATGTTGATACAACGTCCTCGGGAAGTACTTACATTATAACTACGGATGCATTAAGATTAAGCTTTATTTGAGATTATAGTTGAAACATGCTTAAAAGCTTTTTAATTAATAAAATATAAATAAAACTTAATTTCAAGAGGTGTCTTAATATTTTATTAAACTAGAATTTTTATGTTTCCTTTTATTTTATTTTTTTTTTTTACCGAGGGTAGCTATATTTACGGTGTAAGCACCTTAGGCTCACCCTCACAGATTGTGACTCGGACTAGCCCCCATTTTTCGCCATTATTTTTGTATTTTTTTTACCTCGTGAATCTCCAAGTGGCCAGCATATCGATTTATAATAATTCAGCTGTCATTCGCGCAGCTGAACAATTTTTCACTTACAGAAACTGCAGACGTGAGCAGAAAATTAAGTTACTCTACGCCCGGCGATCGTTTTTTGTTGTTTTTTTTTTCATGTTTGAGGAGACGTGGATAGGGCCGCGATTCTGGTGGCTCTCTGGTCTGGGTTATTACTGGCCGAGGTTGGGGCTCGGAATTGGGATTCAGATTTGGATTTGGCTTTGGATTTCGAGCTGGCTGCCTGCACGCGCGATCCCCAGGCGCATTTTTTGTTGTTTTTTGTTTTTATTGGCTAATTTTGCTTCTGCATTCGTCTGCAAGCTGATCGTCGTCGTCTGCACATGGAAAAATATATAAAATCGTATAATTTATCTCAAACAAATTATCAAATGTCTAATTATATTACAATATATATTTAACTTTTAATTTAAAAACTTTAACCTATATTATTTAAATGGCAAAGCTAAGATTTTTGAAGTTGTTTATTATTATTTGAAACGAATATTTTTTCTGTGTGGACGATTTTTGCCATATGCTGAGCTGGCTCTTGACTGATCGTGATGTGTGTATGTGAATCCCTGTACACATATATCATGGAAATCTGTGCAAAGGTAGCAATTTACTTCCATGTATGCATGCAGCGGCTATGAAAAATAATAAACCAAGTGAAATGAAACGAAACAAAATTAAAATACAAGCCCAGGAATGTGCATACTCAAGATAAATTCACTCTGATATACCCTTTCTTGCGTAGAGAGCAAGGGGTATATACATATACTTCGAAGTATCATTGTTTAAGAAGATAAACCTTATTATATGCATTTTCTGATTGAATGTTTATGATGTTGGACGTCAAATAGAACCGAAAAAAAAGTGGTTGAAACACACCATGCATGGAAAATATAACCCTTTCAAACTTTAAATACATCTTTTGAACCATGGTCCAAGCATTTTATAGTATTTTTGCAGCTGTTGGCGTACAGTACAGAACAGAGATATAATATAATCCAAGCAGAGAAACCGATTTATAAGATTTTAATCTGCTATTTTAAAAACACTTTCCCATGAATTGTGTGTATTGGGTTAGAAGCCTGAAACGAGGGAAGAACCACAGAGGAGGGGACTCATCATCATCTCTCCCTTATACCGACTTAATGGCTAACAATTAATTGCCCTAATCAGGCACTGGACACGCTCGGTGTGTGGACACAATGGCATTCGCTGTAATCAGCTGTTCCTAGAGTTGCCATGACTAAATACTTTATGGCCTAACCAGAAATCTACGCACAACTCACACCCAAACATTCCATAGGAGTCAGAGTCTTAAGCTGGGGATCTTCTTCTCATCCCTCACTCCATCCCCAACCCCAACCCTGCCCAGAAACTCGGTCTCTTTTGTTGGCTGCACGAAACTTTTGTGTTATTTTTTCAGTAGCACTTTCCGAATGCCATTTGAGTGCGCATAACACATATTCTTAAAAGTCTGTGTGCCCCAAAAAGGGAGAGATGCAGATGAGTCTGCGGGGGGCTATGCGATGATGAGGCTTATGGCCTCTGCGCGCAGGCGCACGCGCATTTTGTATAAGAAGACCTTCGGTTTACAACCTTTCAAGCGGGTACTGTGACTTTGAGCAGATGTTTGTAACATGTGAAGTTGAAATCTCTGGTAAGCTCTATTCTAGCTGAGTTTTTCAGAAAATATATTTTTACTACTTCTAGCAATGTTGCTGTAGGAAAAATGTTAGCTAAATTATCATAAAAACTTATATTTCACTTTATTGTACATTTAATATATTGCGATAATGTATCTTTAATTCTAGAGGCAAGAGTACAGAAAATTCGTTTTCTCCAGATTAACTTTTCTCCTTTTTTCTCCTCTTTCTGTTTCTGCTTTTTTTGTGTTGTATCTTTTTGAATGCGATGCAGGCGGCTGCAGGAGCATAATTAACATGGAAGGGGCTGTGGCTGTGGCTTCGGCTGTTGCTGTGGAATGTATCTGAATCGGTAACTGTGTATCTCGTAGGTGTTCAAGTTGTTTGCTGCTGTTCGTTCAACTGTGGAATTTCGTTTTGTTGTCGAATTTATGGCCTAATGAAGTGATAATGCAGGCAGAACGGGAGCGAGAGAGGGAGCAGCGAGACCATATGTGGACTTTAGCTGTATATCGACATTCCTGGGATGCCACTTGAACTGTATATATGTATCTGTGCCCGTTGGTGTAGCTATAGCTGTGCCTTCGCCTGGCTGTATCTTTTGCAAAGTATCTTTTGTGTGCTGTCAAAATGTTTACCACAGCGCATAATTCATCCGGTCGTTTCTTCGATTCGTTTTCTTTTTTTCTTTCGACTCTGCGCGCATTCTTAAGATATTTAAGCTGGAATTTATTGGTTTGTAGGTCAGGGCAACAGCTCGATGAAGGAATGCTGGCCGAAGGAATGCGCGAAAAAGATCTTTCGCAGATCCCAATTTCTTAGTTTGAGTTTTTTTTTTTCTGTTTTTCTATCTTTGTCACACGCCCATTTCTGGCTAGTGTGTGTGTGTGCACTCTACATAGGATGCACACGCTGCACATGGCGCATTGGCACATGGAAAATGGTTTGGCCACAAAAACCGGCTCGCAGAGCGGGATAGCGCCAATATTCACCGCAGACAGAGCAAGCAAGAGGGCTGGAATATAAAGAAAAAAGAAAAAAAATGTTGATTAAACTGCTTAAATGCGCAAAGCTGACATTCATGTCAAAGCAACTGACTTTGCCTCCGCCTCCTCCTCCCCTGCTGCTGCCTGCTGCAAAATATGTACATAAATAAGAACATTTTTATGGGCTGCATGTTGCCGTCCCCGGCAGCAAAAGCAACAAATGCTGCAGCAACAACAACTGCAACAGCAGCAGCAGAAAATGTTGCCAAGCTCTTGGAATGTTTGCCAAATACAAAAAAGCAGGGCGTAGATTACATAGTAGTTAGATATGTACATACTTATTTACACAGTAAAAAATGATTCAGTTTAAAATATTCAGAAAAATAATTTAACATGTTTTTACACTTATTTCAAAGTAAAAATTATAAAGGAAAGTCAATGAAACTTTGAAATTTTTAGTAATATTCATTTAAGTTATTTTTTAATTACATTTAAATTTTTAAAAAAGTTTCATAACTAAACTATAGTTAAAATATTAAACGTTTTTCCTGCCCTTAACACGGTGAATAATCAAGTTAAAGTAGTGGCATACAGTCACCAATCTTGCAGGGATTCTTACACGAATTTATATCCACCGAAAGGATGTTTTTTTTGCAGTGCACGTATGTAATGCTTTTGATACATACATTCGTAGTTAGCTTTGGCATTTAAGGCAATGCTGCGCGCATTGCTTTAATAAATGCATGCACTCACACACAGCCAAACAAATTGCATTCAATTGGTGCCGCTGCCGCTGTGAGTTCACAGCAACTTTGAAATATTTTCCACCAGCAACAACAACTATGGTACAACTACAACAGCCAAAGCAACCCCATCGCTGTCGCCGTCGTCGTCGTCAGCCTATTTCCAAACACAAAATGCATTTACTTTGCCGCACTCTGGCATTCCCAACACGCCCCCAATGTTCCCTCGCCCGCCACTCGCGGCGTTCGTTCAACTAGCGGCGACATTGCTGCATAGTTTGTTGCTGCGTTGTGCACTGGGAAAAAAGAAGGTGCTATCTTGGAAGTAATTTGTTCAAAAAATTCATGTTTTTGGTTAAATGAACTACATTATATAATTACAAGTACTATTACTCAAAATATTCCATTTTAAATTAATAAATCTGCTTTGATATTTATGTTAAAATAAAACTTATTTTTCTCCTTGTGCTGTTGTAGCTGTTGGTTGCTCTCTGCTCTCTCGCGATCGCAACCATTTTGTGTGTGGGTTGCTGTTGATTTTGCTGTTGCTGGCATTTTTTCATGTTCTGTTTTCCGTGCTCCTTCGCACACATTGCTGTTCTCCCTCTCTGTCTCTCTCGCTGCTGCCTGTGCTGTTGTTGTTGTTTCATAGCGTAAATAGCAAAGTTGCCCGTACAATTTTAGAAGAACTTGTCAAAACCGCATTCCTGAGCCGCAGCTATCTCGCTCACACTGCCGCTCTCCCGCAGACTCGATCGCGCTCTGGCTCTCGCTCTGCTTTGCTGGAGGCAAAGGAGGCAAAAACAACTATTGCTGCTGCTGCTGCAACTGCAACGAGTTATTTATGCATGTTTGTTTATTTGTTTGCTCCACAGTAAATGATTACACACATACAGGCTTACACAGATACAGATACACTTCGTGTGCGCATCTGCTGCCGCTAATAAATATTTTTATTTAATTTTTTTTTGTCGCTGCCAAGAACAACAAGAATGTATCTAAATTGGCTTATATAATGCCGATTTTTGTTTTTCCTTATTGGTCGCGACACACGCGCCCGAACTTCCAGATAAGTATCTTTTAATAACAGTATGCAAATGTATCCGCAAGATAACCGGAACTTGTCGCCGGCTGTAAAATATGTTTTTCGGAATATTCTTTGTTTTGTTTTCTTCTCTTACGATAACTTACGTTTATATTTATTAAGTTTACAATTTAATAATTAGGCCTTAAATATTCTTAAAGTAAGATCTTGAATAATTAAAGGTTTTAAGAATGTAATCGATTAAAGTTCATCAACAATAAAAATTATTTTTATTGAAATATATATTTTTTATTTTTACAGGAAAAAACGTAAATGTAAATCTATATTATTTTATTTAAAAAAAAAAAAAATGTTTTAGCCACTTCCAGCTGGCAAGTTTTGAGAACTTTAAACAATAACTAAAAACTTTTCACGACGCTACTACTATTTTAGTTTAGTTTCACATACTTATCTGTATGGTCCGACCCTGACCGCCATATTTTTATACACGGCAACATTAGAACGCAAAACCACAAAAAACAAAAAGTAGCAGCAGCAGAAAAAAAAAAAAAATTCTTTAATCAATAAAAGCCAATCGGTTATGGCCAGGCCCCACAGCTACGGTAACAACAACAACAAACAGACTAAAATTCCATGGTATGCCACGAGCGCTTACCATAAAATTGGAAATCTTTCAAGTTCTTACCATTTGAATTTCGGGTGTATCCGTATCTCTGCGTCTGTATCTGTATCTGTGTGTGCGAGATAAACAAACAAATAAACAAACCAGAAAACGATATCTTGGAATTTTGTTTCGTTTCGAAAGGAACGCGGATTTATATAGAAATTATTGTTATGGCCAGAAATTAGGGAGAAATATGAAGAGGAGGGAGGGAGTAGGAGCCGAGGATGCATAATGCAAACCCCCGACAGCAAACAACAAATTTGGCCACATTTTTGCATACCTCGCCAGCTCGCGGCTCGCAACAATGAAATCTTGAACAAAAGCATATTTATTTATAAAACAAAAGGCGAAACAAGACGACGAAAAGAGCTGGCAACAACAACAAAATAAATGCGGCAAATAACAGAAATGTTAATTGGCCCATTTGACATGCGGCATTTTTTCGATCCCAGCATTCCGTCGTCGTCGTCGCGGCACAGCTTTCATTCTGCCTTATTATTATTATTATTTGTAGACAAAGTTGAAAAGTATTTTCATGTCTGAGCTGTGGCTGTTTTTGTTGCTGTAAAGCTAAAAGAAATAATGAATAAATATTTGAAATAATTTTGGCCATGATGTGAATTCCCAAACTGTCTGCAGAGAAGCCAACGCGCAGCAGTATTTATTTATATAAACTATGGATGTATGTATATTTCCTTTGCGTGCAGAGAATAGCCAAAGTGTCTGCGAAAAGCAAATTGAATTTATAGGTAAAACTATCAAAACAAAATTTAAAAAAAAAGGGTAAGGTCTATAATTAAGTAAGGAATTTTGAAAAATTATTTTTATCTTAATACATAATTAGAGGAAAGCATTAAAGACCAAAATATGCAGTAAAGATATAATATAATTTTATAGAATTTTGTCTGAAAAAGAAGCTAATATTTTTCAAAAAATATCTCAAAAATAAAAATTTCCAAGAAGAAAATTTTCCAAGATCTAAGCAAATTCCCGCATATATAAAAAATATTCCAGCTAATTCACAAAATGTAATGCAATTTTGTTGATCTTGACAAGCTCTCTTCTGTGGCCATTGTTAAGAGCAACTTCCAGCTTGCTTGGCTCCCACAATTAACAGGGGTCCCTTTTTTTTTCTGTCTAAAATGTCTAAAAATTCCCATCAAAATACATATGCACACCCATCCCCGCGATCCAGATATGTGAGTGCATATTGCATATACCATATACATATGTATATGCATATTTCCCCCCCTTTTTCTGTACATATTCTCAGTATTCTGGGTTCAATTCGCACACACACGACCCCGTGTCTGGAATGCGGCCCCAACACAATGGTATGGCATGGCATGGCATGGCATGATGTGGATCGGATCGGAATGGAATGGCATGAGGCATGGGGAATGGGGAATGGGGAAAACCTCCCCCCTTGGACTCTCAGCTGCATTATTGCGGGCTAAATTCTATCAGATACGATATAACACGAGTATGACGATCGGGCGAATATAATTTTGAGGCGGAGACGTTGACGTCGATCAGCTTGCGTTTGCGTTTGGCGTTCGCATTCACGTTTTGCAGTCGGATTTTTCGCCTTATTATTTCAATATATTCGATATATGTATGTACGATCCGTCTATACATATATCGGTGGGGTATGTTTATATGTATGTACTTACATATAAACATACATATATGCGATCTCTGCTCACTTCGAGTCAGCAGCGCGGTCGCACAGTCGCTTGGTTGCTCTGGTATGTGAAGGTCGCAACAGTTGTTTTGTTAATGACAGAGTACAACCACGATCGACGGGGGCCAACAACTACTACTACTACTACTACTCACACACATGAAATACACAATACAACAGCAACAACACCACAAAACAAAAAATTCACAGAGAAACACGAGATGGCTTACGGCTAAAAAGCCAAGCAAACTTTAACTTTACTTTGCATGGAGTGCAGTCATCTCTTATAAGAAATAACAATACAAATTCAAGAAAAATTTCCTGAGTGGGAATATTAAACATTTATAAAACTTCCATAATTCCCTCTTATCATCTAAAATTTCTATGCTATTCTACTCTCTATAAAATAATTAAAAGTTTACCCAGAATTTTAAAGTAAATATAAATGTACGCCATTGATATTCCCTATTTACAAAATCAATCCATCATATCTATTCTATCATATTTTAGTTCTCCACTTTTCCTTCTCTATTCCCGGGTCAGAAAAGTATCTGTACATTGGGACTCTCTTGGCCATGTATTCTCTACTTCAGAGATTCCCGGAACCGACTAATGTCAGGCCAAGAAAAATGCACAGGTGGACACTTTGAAGTCTGAAAAGTTTCACAAAAAAACAAAAACAAAAGCCAGAAACCAAAGCAAAACAAACTTTTGTATTTGTTCTTGACGCTTGCCAAGGTTCCTTTCAACCAACACACACTCAAATTTAGTCGGAATTTCGCTAAAATATACATATAGATTTAGTTAGAGGTGCACATAGATACATATGTACATATAGGATCAGATCGGATCGGTTGGAAACATTTTGGCATGTTCCATGTGGGCGTTGCGAAGCGACACGAGAAATGTTTCCGAGTTGTCGTGTCCAATTTAAATCTTTTATAATGCGCATACCAAGAATTTTTGTTGACGTATTGAATACCGTTTGCATATTTTTCAAAAATGAAAGGCCAAAAGGAAATTTCCCCAAAACTGAAAGACTACATAAATTATTATTTAAGCTATGGACATTAATGTAGAAAATACTGCCAAATGTACATATGTGGTAATAATTAAAGATTAGTACAGAATAATCGTATGATTTTCTTACCCAAATAATTCATTCACAGAAATCTGATTCACAACTCAACTTTTGATAACAGGGTGAGCTTGATAACTGATTAAATCGCTTCATAAATACATATTCCTTGATGGAAACATTAATCTTGGCAATATACTTGAGGTTGTTAAAGAAGAATTCTGCTATCAAGCTGGGAAAATGACTTCAATATATTTGTATGTGAAAATATCGATTTTAAACCGAGAAATAAAGATGTAGCTTTCATAGAGATATGAATTTAAAATTAAGGTGTCTAATGATCTAATAAATTCTTAATTTCCTAATTCTTAAAAATACTCAACGATAAATTTTCAAAACCTGCACAGAACACATCTAAGAGGTCATCGATCAATAACTGCCTGCAATAAATAGGCAAAAACTGCAAGAATTCTTTGAATTTTTGTGTATTTCAATTTTTGGCAATTACCACACAGTGCCTGCAAATAGAATGCGAGCCGGGCAAACGTTAAAGCAAAAGCAAACGCCCGTCAACAGGTCATTAAAAATCATAAATTTCAATTTAAGTTTATTTTGCTTTGGCTTTGGCTTCGGGATTTTGTATTTCGGATTTTTTTTTTTGCCATGGCGAACGAGCGAGTGGCCAGGCCAAGTGGGCGCTGCTCTTTGCATACATTTACTTACTGGCCCGTTGTTTGCTTGTCTGTTTGTTTATGTCCATGTATAAATTCTATGAATTTTTTAATAGTTAATTTGTATGCAGTCGGCGTGCTCTGCTCATGGCGCAAAAATTTATTTCAATTGTTCACTTTGGAATTTATGGCAGACATTTTGTGATTTCGAAATGTGAAAAACTAAAAAGCAGCCTCACCAGCAGAGCTTTGAAGATGGATATACAAAAGTCGTAAGTTCGTTCTGTTTTCTCCCTCTTCTTGTCATGTTTTCGGCGTGACTAATGTGAGATCGGCCCACTCGAATCGAATGGAGGGTCTCCGGATTCCAAATTCCGAATACCAAAGTCCGTAATTGACACCCACTTGCCGCCGAGTGGGTTTGGAAATGGTATGTGGGGGGAAAAAAACAGAAACCCCGAAATCCGTGAATCCCATTGGCCAGATTGTAAAACAGTTTCCTCCAGATAGGCCGCCCCAAAAACAGAAAAAAAAAGAAAGAAAGAAAACCTTCAGCTCTTTTTGTCTTATCTCGACTCGGTCCCAACGCATGCGCAGTTCATTGACATTATTTTTTTATATTTCTCTCTCGGGACGGGGTGTTAAAAATATTTAAAATATGCATAGAAAGGCAGCAGGCCCGGTTCGGTCGGAAAATGCATTTGATAAGCTTCACACAAATTGTGGACGGGCATTAAAGTGGTTTCCGCTTTTTATCGCTGCGGAAGGAAGTGGAAGTGTGAGATGGACGAGATGCGAACAGGAAATGCAGCTAATATACAGCACTTTTCCACCGCATACCATATACTATACTATGTGTCCGAGGCAGGGAAAATACTAAAAAAAACTCCGGTGCGAACAGCACTCGGGATCGTCGAGTTAAATGAGCAACGACAACGGCAACCGCGATAAGATAAAACGACGTACGACCTTTATAGCGTAATTTGATTAAGCTCAAAAATATTTGTCAACGCTCTCGACGCTGACAGATAATGGGAACTGGAAACGGTGACAGCAGCAGTGAGGCAAATAATTTTACAGCAAATAATGTGAGCGATTATAATTAAACATTGTTTTGTCACAATGGACCTTTCTCAACCATCTGTACGAGAGTGATCAATTTGCTTGATTTATTTTTAAAGAAAAATATCTTTATGTATATTAACCTTAGAAACGCCAATTTATATCTCTCTTCACTCAATTTAGGTCATTATAATCTGAATTAAATTCAATTTTCTTAGCTTCCTTCCTTGGCCGAAACTGACCTTCGATAATCTCATCGAAATCATCTCGATAATTGGCTTCATTCATTAATCGACACAATTTGATTATCAATTCTATAATTTACTCGCTTAATTGCGGAATTGACTTGAAAGAATTCAAAGCTTCCTTCATCATTTGAATTTAAATTTGACTTTATTTGCTAAATGATACAGTTTTTATTTTATAAGCTCTTCGCTTTGATTTATATCGATAAATTTCTGGTGTCGACCTTTGGTAAATGGGTTTTATCGGTGGCTTTTGATCAAAAACAATTTATGTTTATGGCTCGGCTCTCCAGCGCTGAAACGCACTGTAGCCAGGCTATATAGGCTATAAAACTATTTCACAATCACCAGCAACGGGGGGCTTGTTGTTCCTCATTCCTCGTGGAAGCAGCAGTGGAAGCATATAACATTTTCTGAGACAGGTATGTCAAGGTGATGTGTAGCCCGCTCGCTGCTTGATCAAATTGGGTTATAACGCAGAGATTATATTTATATGATTCTTGCATACATCAACATGACATTAATTTCCCAAACCACTTTGAGCTCGGCTCGATGGAGTATATATATAGACGCTATATAAACCGGAACACTTGCGGCAACGACGGCGTCTACTCCACTTGCGTGTTCGATGTCTCAGTTCCGCCAGAGCGAAATAATTGAAATACTATAGAGTGGAGTGTATAGACCCGACCCGGCCGAGACGGGTCTACGTGACTCTTGGGCCTATTTTTGTTTGTTTTCTTCTCGCTTCTCGCGGTCTGCCTAATATTATGCTTATTTCGGACATGATCATTTATACATATCGTTCGAGTCGGACTTGATTGACGCAGCCGGGCCTCGACGATTTGAATTGCTAAATGATCTCTTCTCCAGAGCCAGCAATGAATGGCCGGCTAATTTGTGAGATATTCTCTCCATGTGAATTCATTAAAGACTATTTTTATAGGAAATCAATTAAAAAACAAAAAGAATTTAAATAGTCGTGGGTTTTTCGAAGGGTTTATGGTATAAGGAATGTTGTGCATACTTGAGATAAGTTTATGTCTGAAGAGATAGAACCCTAATGCGGAAATTAGATTGCAAAAGCTAAGATAAGAACTGGAATCAACTTGGAAATAATAATATTTGAGCTTAAGAAAGTTCCACTTAAAGTCTATTGATTAATGGATGTACGATAAATGTTTTTATGGCAGACTTTATGCTGAAGCGATAGAATTTTAATAGCCTAGATTGGATGTAAAACCATTGGGCTGAAAATAATACCATTAAAACCTGTAAAGATTAAAGTAATTAGCCAAACAGATATACGCTTGCAATTTATGTGAAAAAATTCAGGTATTGAAAGAATTTCATTTGCTGTTTATTGGTCATCAAGTGGTCGACTCCGTGGAGCAGTTCTGACTTGTTATGGCCGCGAATTAGCATAAAACTCGACGTGAACAGTTAAATAATATTGTTGATGTGGATTTTCGAGTGTGTGTATGTGTGTCAGTTAACTTAAGTGCTGCCTAATGACAACTTCTGCCCTCTTCGCGGTAGTTTTTATTTTTTATTCGTATCTCTCTCTGTCGAGTGCCATGCCATGCCCATGTTTCACTCATATTGTGACAACAAAATTCATGCTGAAATATTTTTGGTCCGAAACTCGTTTCTTAGTGGCGTTTTTTTTTTATATATTTTTTTAAAGCGCGAATTTATTACAGCTCTTGGTCGCCGCTGCGTCGCCGCGCCATAAATATTTTGTTTACAATATAATTTAATTTATGCAGATTTCTTGTCCGCTCTTTCAGTGAACATGTTTGTGTGGATCAACGATTGCGGTCAAAAGAATAGTTCAATATGTATAAATTATTCTGGATCAGTGAAGCCAAGGTCCAAGGCTGGAGATGCTGATCAATCATTTATATACTTTTTTTATTTGAAAATCCCTCATTCCTTTTAAATACAATCTCGGTTATAGTATCATAGCGGCCTTATTGGAGAGTAATTTTATTTTCCTGGCCACAACTGTGCGCACATGCCACACATGCATATCAAACGTAACGTAACGTTTAATGTGGGCCGAGAGGATGGAGTCAGTTTTGAGTTACCTGCTAAAAGGCCAGCAAGTCGTTAGTCGTACGTAAGTTGGGTGCCCCTTCAAGCCGAACTGAATGGCCCTCCTCCTCCACCTCCTCGTTTCTGTCAGCATCAGCAAAAGTGCCAATGGAAGCCCTACTTACTTGGCAACGCCTGCCCCGCCCACTTGCCCCCTAATTCCCTTGGTACGCCTTGCGTCGCCTCGCCTTTCATTGATTTTTTTTTTCCACCGTTCGATCTATGCTTGAACGGATGGGGTGAAATTGTGGCTCTGACTGATGTCTCCTGAGGTCAAGCGCTAATGGAAAACCCATAACAATTTGCATACGATTTTCTTATTGAGTTAATTAAAGGCCCTATAAAAAACGGCAGCCGTTTACCGAATTTAATTAGTATTCTCACTCTGCCGCTGCACTTGACACCTGTCTCGTAAAAATACTAAAATCAAAAAGGAAATGGAGGGGGGCTTTTGATTAAATGACAGAATAAGCCCAGTTCCCATTGAGTGGATTCACGATTTAAAAAAGACAAGAATTTTATCTCTGGTCAGGGGATTTGCATTTCTAAAATCGGTAAAAGATAAAGAAAACAAGAGTGCAGGGTAAATTTTAAGGTTGCATTAGGAGAACATTTATATGGTTGAAAAGGGTTAAGTGATTTAAATAAAAACTTAAATGTGATCTATTGAAGTTGTACTATTCAAGGAAGTTTATAGTATGCCGGATATCACAATAGTTATATTTTGTTTATTTATTTTTTTCCAACAAACTTCTATTGAAGCCCTTGCTGGCCGTAATGCAAAGATGGCTAGTTGTGAGTTTGCCATTTACTTAACTTGTCTTACAAAACATTAGGAGAAAAAATAACAAGAAAAGTCACCGAAAAATAAATACAAAATTTGTTGATTTGGAATTATGAAACCGTTCCGTTGTGTTTTTGTTGACATCGACAGGCCACAATCCATCCACGAGGCGACCACGACAACGACATCGACATCGAATCCGAATCAAAGTCGTCAAAGTCATGTATTTTTTCACTGGTGATTGTCTTTGGCGATCGTGAGATCGGTTTGTTTTGTGTGTCAAATGTGGGGCTTTGGACCCCGTGCACCTAGAGAGATAGAGAGAGGGAGACTGGCGCATGTCGTCGATGCATTTTGTATATCAGTTTATTTATTATTATTATTATTTGTATTTTCTGCTTCCCACAACTATGTTTCTGTGTCACTTTTTCTTTGTCTTGTCGAGGGGGCAAAGTGGATGAACCTTGTTCCGTTTACTTATTAAACGCCTGCGTTTAATTCAATCAACTGCAATAACTGTCCGGGTGTACTTAGATGTGCATATATACTACCACAATATCAATAATAAGCTATCGCCAATGATTGTTTAATATTATTGCTCGGCGTTCCTGACCAAGAGCACGTTCACAAGCCATTTTACACTTTAGGAGGTGATTTAAAACATTTGGACCTCGTTTAAAATCAGTTATTAGATATTATTAGTATCTGGTTTTTGTCAGACAAAACGTGACATCTTGGTATATAAATATAAAAAAAATATCAAACTTACCTAAGCTTAGTTGAAGTTGAGATTATAATTTGTAAAAACGTGTCTTCTGCTTTATTATCTAAGTAGGTGAATTAACTGTACACATTTAATTAAAAAAATTAGATAAATTGTTATTTGCTTTCGTTTTTACTCTCTCTACTAAAATATTCTGATAGGGCATTTCAAAGGCAACTTTGAGATTGCATCCTTCTCTAAGACGTCATTGATGGCAATCCTGAAATAATCAATTTATTATCTGGGTATTTTCAGCATGTTTGTTTAACAAATCAATCGAATTATAACCACAGATTAACAAAATCTTAACTTAAGCTGCTTTCTAAGTGATTATAAGAAACACACGCCTTCGGTTAATTTATGACCCAAATCCTTGCACTTTCAAAAATCGACTGATTACTACTACAAAAATAAATCTTAAGTCAGCGCCGCTCATCTTTAGCTGTTTTTTTTCTTTTTGCTTTGTTTGTTTGGATAGCTTGCCGTATTTCCAGTCAATCATAAACAAAATCGATTGTTAGTCGCCAGCAGCAGCTGCGTTAATTTTATTTTCAATGGCTGCGTCAACATTCGATTCCAGATAAAACGGCAACGAACCGAAAAATATGTCTAAAAATGCAAACAGAAGGCAAAAAAAAAGGCTCGTGGTACTGAGATATATTCCAAGAAAATGACAGACAGCAAGTTGAGCTGCAATCTGTGTATCTTTAAGATACACACATATAAATAAGCTGTGGAATATCAATAAAAAGGGGTAAAGGTGCAAAAACAATACTATCGGTCATTCCATGGACACAAGTTGGTTCGTAAATATCAATTTATTATATTTGACAGCTGATTCATTTCAATAGTTCACTAAAAACCATATTTATTATCATTCATTGCGTATTTCTGAAAATCAATGAAAAACGCTTTTAATCAGTATTAAACCTTAGGGTTGTCCTAAAACTCTTAAGGTAAATTTCTATAAAATTTATTACAATAATTTCTCTTAGAATCGCAAATCGTTGTTTGCAATTCTATCGTTCATTGAACTTTAAAGTTTTGTTTTATAGCCCTGAAACGCACTGTCCGTGGTGAATATCTATAGCATATGGCGCAGATATTATTATCTGTGTATATATTCTCCGGGAGCTTCTTCTTTAATGGCTGTGCGAATTCCAAAGCAATGATTAATTAACAGTATGCCGAAGAGAAGGAAGCCTTAAAGAAAAACAAACAAAAAATACCATATATAAATTTGCAATTAAGGGGACACATAGATATATTATTCAGAATACACAGAGAATTCAAAATTAATAAACAAACTATCAGCAAATATTGTTTAAATTAAAGCATTTTTTGATTTTGATATTGGGATTTTTAAATGAATGATTTAAATAAGGTCTCCCTCATAACTATTGACTTTAATTGATTTCTAGTTTATTTAAAAAATAAAAAATATTTTTCTCAGTGCTTGGATGAATGTGCGTATGTTTTGACAATCAATCCATGGCGATTAGCAATTATCATTGGAATGCGAAAATGCTGTTGCCTGATATTGAAATCGAGGCCCACAAGCAATCAGACAAAGGAGTGTATGGATCTTGGTGCGGGAGGAGGAGGTGGACGAAGACGACGCTGTCATCGTCATCATTTTTTTTTCCATTTGGTTTTTCGACTCTTTGCCGCTTTTTGTTTTGCTTTCTTGCCGCACTATGCGAATATAATTATGGCCTCGATAAGATTAGACGCTGCCAGGCAGCGGGCAATTGGCAACAACAAACAGAGCGCAGACATTCCGCCGCATGGCTGCGGTAAAAATTGGTATTTCTGCGACATTTCTTTCCACCGGAGAATCGTCGTCGGCACTTTTTAGCCAAAATGCACACAGGAAATGCTGCTAATCTTATCGAATTCCGCGCACTAAACTAACTGGCGTGGGAACAGGTTGAGATACATCTCAAGATATGGCCATTTCGAGGGAAATTCTTTAAGAAATTGTTTTCTTATTTTTTACCAACTGTTAAATAAAAGGTTCAGTAAAGGAAAATGCTGGTGGGTTAGGTTCTTACAAATTAAATTATAGGCAGGTTTTGAATAATGAATACAAATAATTAAATTATTAAAAATAATATTTATTTATTGATATAAGAACCCCAAAACTAACCCATCTTTCCTTATCTCACATTTACAGCTACACAAAGCCACAGACCTTTGAGGATTGTGTGGGCGATGAGCTGCCCATGGGTTGGGAGGAGTCCTACGATCCCAATATCGGTCCCTACTATATCAATCATTTGGCACAGAGCACCCAGCTGGAAGATCCACGCCAGGAGTGGAAGAGTGTCCAGGAGCAGATGCTAAGCGATTATCTCTCAGCGGCACAGGATCAGTTGGAGAACAAGCGGGAGATGTTTGATGTAAAACAGCAGAGACTTCTCTGGGCCCAGGAGGAGTACAATCACCTGAAACAGGCAGCCAGTCGAAGCAGTTGTAAGTATAGAATATTTTAAGATATATAAATTTAGTCTTTTAATTATTTTAGATACTTAAATTGTAGTTCTTTTAATAATTCTAAAAAATTATAGAACTAAAAATATTGCATAAATCTTGATTGATCTCTTAAGCCTATGTTAAGGTATTTCCATTTAAACTCACTTAAAACTAAATCAGTAAGAGAGATAGCTTTACCTTTAACTATACTTCCTTATAATTTGAGGTACTCTACTAGAAATTAATCAGAACAAGATATGGCCTATATTTTCCACGAATTATTTTTTGATTTCCATTGAACAACCAATTTGAAGGTTTTATTATCAAAAAAAGTGTTAATCCAAAGATTTACTTGGCTATTAGATTATTTAATCTTTTCAAAGAAATTTAATTATGTTTAATAACTATAATTATTGTCAAAATTATTTAAACAAATGCCTGTTAAAAATTCTATTAAAATACCCCTCCTCTCTTTCTTCCAGTATGCTCTTCCTCCAGCTCCATGAGCCGACACGATCCGGAGCTGCTGAGAGCCGACCTCATGCTGGCCAGGGAACGTGTCCACCAACTGAAGCAGGAGCTGACCCACATTACCAATGATATTTCGTATACGGAACGCGGCATGAACACTCTGTATTCCGTGGGCGAGAAGATCAATGCCCGGCAAAACGGATGCTATGACATTGCCGAAGTCCAGGCGATACGCGAGGAGATGCTCAAGGTGCACAAGTCGCTGGTGTCCGGCGAGAAGGTGCGCGAGGAGCTCATGCGCAGCCTAGTGCAGATCAAGAACGAACTGAGTCGCCAGCAGATCAGCGAGGAGAACTCGGACCTTGCCTCTCCCTTCGACCGAGTGTGCGTGGCCAGCCAGACGGATCTGTGCGGATCCGTGTCGGGCGACAACCTGAACGGAGGAGCCCGCTTTGCCGAGATGGCCAAGACCAAGCTGCAGTATGCCGAGTGGCGAAAGCACATCAAGAAGTTGCAGCAGCAGTTGGCCGATCATGTGGAGCGCATTGAGCCGGGTCAGCTGGAGTCGGACAAGGATCGCATTCTGCTGATCCAGGAGAAGGAGAAGCTGCTGAACGACCTGAACAGCATCTCGGTGAAGTCGCGCAGCGAGGAGGAGAAGCGGGTGATCCAGCAGACCCGTCACAAACTGGAGGAGGACCTCAAAGAGGCTTACGAAGCCAACAACACATGTGTGGCCAACCGGTTGCGCTTCCACGAGGAGAAGCAGCTGCTGCTGGACAAGCTGCAGGAGGCCCTCAAGTCCACCAAGCTGCTGGAGGAGCGACTCAAGTCCTTCTCCTCAGAGAGCACCTTCTCCATTAGCAGTGGCAGTAGCCTCGGCTCCCTGTCCACCGCCAGCAGTAAGAGTGCTCTGAGCTTCACCGACATTTACATAGATCCCTTCGCCGTGGATTCACCCATCGATGTGGTGGATCTGAGACGGCGCTCGCAGCGATTGTTCCAACAGCGCCTGCATCCTGTCCTGCAGCAACAGCAGTCCTCGGAGGTCTCGCTTTCGCCGCGCAGCAGCCTGTCTATGGAAACGCCGCCCGCCTCGCCGATGAAGTATAATCCGGGAGCGGATAATCAAACGCCGCAGACCTTGAAGGAGGAGCCCACCTATGCCAATGCTCTGCCCGCCCCGCCCGCCTACACAGCCCCGCCGCCAGTCCGAGCCCGTCCCTACGACCTCGACTCCACGGTTCTCGATTGCATGATGTTGGAGGCGAAGCTGCAGAAATTGAATTTGGGTGCAACGCCCCTAACGTTGGCCGCTTCGGCCCCCCTCTCACCCATTTCGGAGAAGCCCTCGCTGCTGGATCTGCCGCAGGAGATGCTCAGCCGATCGTCCTCCACATCCAATACGAGATCCGTTTCGGCGGCGGTCAGCAATGAGTCGGTGGCCGGCGATTCCGGTGTCTTTGAGGCGTCGCGTGCCCATCTGCCGCGCAAGGAGTTGGCCCAAGTCCAAATTGGACTCAAGTATCTGAAGCAGGAGGGCGTGTTGGTGGTGTCCCTGGAAAGGGCCAACAATTTGTTGGCTCTGTGGACGGCCTCGTCGGACAACTCGCAGGTGTAAGTACTTTTTTATATCTGATTATAAGTATAAATATTAATTGGAAATATTGTTTAGATATTTGCGTGCGGCTTTGCTGCCGAATTCACTCACCTCCATTCGGACCAAGGCCCTGGGAGATTTCCAGAAGCCTGTCTTCAATGACACATTCGCAGTGCCCATAACGCTGGACAAGCTGCTGACCAAGAGTCTGCAGGTCACAGTGGTCACCATGACGGGGCAGAAGGAGGAGATTATTGTAAGTATTTGTTTGCTTAAGAATATTTCCTTTATTTAACACATTTCTGTACATTACAGGGCACAGTCCAGATTAGCATGGCAGAGTTTAACCCGGAGGATTCCACCTTGAAGTGGTACAACGTTTTAAGCTCCAAGTTCATTCCCAGCTTTGAGTCCTTGGACATTCCCTCCACCAGTGCCGCAGCCGCGGCAGCCGCTGTCGCTGCCGCCAGTTCCAATTCCAGCACGTGTGTTGGCATTCGGGAGGAGTCTTCGGATGAGTCCACCATCACCTCATCGCAGACTTCCACCCTGACACGCAATCAAGCGCCGCCCATGGAGTTGCAGGCTCAAATAGCCGAAGAGCAGCCGGAACAGGGTCGTCCCAATGAGCAGGAGTGCAGCGATGACGACGACGACGATGATGATGATGATGATGAAGAGGAGGAAGTTGTTGTTGGCCTAATGAAATGTAAGTATTAATCTACTCTTTAGTTATTTTCACTCAATAATTTCATTGGTTTTCCTACCTACAGCCGGCTGCATGCTTGATGCCTATCTGCATAACATGAAGCAGGAGTTTGCCGACAAGGAAACAAACACGGACAGCGCCTACCTCCCAGAGAAATCACGTGGTCAGTCGCAGCTAATGGACGACAGGCCCGTGAAGCGATCACAGACATTTACTCCCTCGGCGGCCGTTAGCAAGAATCGTTACAATTGCCGCCTAAATCGCAGCGACTCCGACTCAGCCATGCATTGCGGAGTGGCTCCACATACCTTCCAGCGCGGCGCCGCAGAGCGACGATCCCTGCGCTTCCATACCAAGGCACCCAAGTCTGTCACAAGTAAGTCAAGGCGGGATTCAAGATTAAGAGAAGGCGTATATTAAATAAAATTTATTTTTTATTTCAGAACTACATACTCACATACCCCGCACCAGTTTGGACTTGGAGCTCGATCTGCAGGCGCAGCACAGCAAGCTCTACTTCCTCAACGATGAAATTGCCAAGCTGCAGAACCTCAAAGAAGTGTAAGTTAAAAATAAAAAAACCCTGAAAAGAAACCGGGACTCATTGTTCTCAACAGTTTGCAGAAGGCCTGCGAGAACAAGGATCCATTGATTGCCGCCTGGGCCATTGAGAACGAGGAGTTCCAGCGCCTGGTGGCACGCGCCGATCCCGCCAAGTGTCCCGAGGAACGCCAGCTCCAGAAGCTGCTGATCAAGACCGCCAAAGACATTCACAAGCTGCGCAAAACCAAGGTGCCTAAGGGCTGTCCCGATCTAGTGTCGTTCAAGTAAGTCATTCGAGTCTGGACTTTTTATGAACATTTTTATTCATATTTAATTTTATTTTTTTTTCAGGGAGAAAATCACCTTCTTCACACGCAAGGGTCTTTCGGTGCCGGAGCTGCCCATTGAGTTCACCCTGCCGGAGGCCAATCCCATCGAGGAAGAGGAGGAAGAGGACGAAGATGAGTTCTACAATTCTGCTGAGACGGCAATTGCCATCAATACGGCTTTGGTGGCCAGCAGCAACAGGAACAAGAATCTCAGTGAGCACCATCACCATAGAGCGGTGACCGGTGCAGTGCCCAAAATACCAATTGCAGCTTCTGCTGTTAGTCCAGCTGAAGCTCCAGCTGCCTCTCCTGCTGCCCCTGCTGCTCCTGCTGCGGCTAATCCTGGACCTGCTCCAGTTCCATCCACTGATGGCGACACCACGCCAGAACAACAGCGCTACGACTACATTGTCGATCGCAACTATGGCGTGGAGGTGTAGCCCCCTAACACCACCACCACCGCAACATCTCCTCCCCACCATATTCGCTGTACATTTTTTGTAATTAATTCTAGTATTTATTTTCATTAAGCGAGCAAAGTATTTATGTGTAAAAAGAAAGGAAAGCAACAACTGATGTAACAAATATTCTGTGCCTTATAGAGTGATCGTGTGTGTGTGAGAAAGAGCGACGCAAGAGAAAGAACCATATGCTAGAAAAGTTAGATGTAAACATAAATCTACTTAGATCTAAGCTCATATTTTATAACTTGATTTAGCCCATAGTCAGTTGTACAAATTGACCCCCACTGATGACCATTTAGGAGAGCCACTAAGCTTACTAAGCAACCAACCCGCCCCCCTGGAACCCATTCACAAAATGTAACCATAACGCGCACATTGTGCGTTTAATGCCTTCTCCTCCGCCGAAATTCATATTGAAAGCCCAACTGTACGTTTAAGACTTGAGTGAAAATATATACGAATGTTTATATGAATATTTTTTACCGCTTTTACCAATTATATTATGCCCCTTAAACATGAATGGATCGTGAAATATTTATTGTATTGACGGAATCGAATCCGATCGCCTAAGTTAGTGTTTAGCTTGCGTTTTTGTTAAGCTCTCAATAAACAAAATTACAATTTTTTTTATAAAAAAAAATCCTATGCTAACGAAAAACTGAAAAAAAAATCATAAGAAAATACACACACAAAAAAAAATATATATTGAATGTACCATATTAGATAATCGTCACTATATATTAGCTGTAAGTGCCTCCCCTTCTAACTCCCGAAACAAAAGAAGGAAAATATTAAATGAAACCTTGTTATGTGCTTCCTCTTCAAGCAAACCTGTTAAAACTGTTGTTTTAAACGAAATTAGCCACGGATCTAGTTTAGTTGCGGTTTCAAGGGCCCTGTGCCGCCAACCTTGCTGTTGTTTATGTTTTCTTCACTAACCCACCAGCCCCACGCCCAGATTTAGTGCGTAGTAAATATAAACTGAATGAGAGAGAGTCCCTTTCCTTCCCCTTAAATATTTTTTGCTATACTTTAGTAACTTTAGTTTTAATAAATTATATGAAAGTGAACACATGTATATTGTAATTGTGCAATAAACAGACAAAAAAAGATACTGACATAACTGAAGTCAATATGGTTTTATTACTTAACAAAAAATAAAAAAATAACAATTTTGTAGGCAACTTCAATGATTTTTTAAGGTTGGTCTAATTATTTCATCAAAAATATTAAAATAGCGAGTTTACTATTTAGAAACAGGCTATGCTTATAGTGACAAATAAAGATATACAACACCAGCCAAATCAATCTAGCTATGTCATATTGCTGTAGGAATAAAAATTATAGCTAATTTTATTATTTTTTTTTTAATGTACCGATTCTCTATTATCAAATTGCAAACCATAAGAACATAAAGACTTCGGCTATCCGAAATAAAAAAACAGTATTTTGATTTACGCGCCAGTTATCGATAGTCGATAGAAACTCACACGGCCCTAGAGATGTGACTGATATGACAGACGCCTCCAGCCTACCATTTTCACATCACTAATAAGCAAGCACGTTTCTGTTTTGATTTTCAAATAATCAATCTAGAAAACAGAAATAAAATAAAAATAAAAATGGAGGAGGTCATACAGGTCCTCGACCACATGCAGTGCGACGTGTGCGGGGAGAAGACATTCCAGGAGCGTGAGGGCTTTTTCTACTGCATCGAGTGCGGCACTCAGAAGCAACAGATTCAGGCAGTGGACCTCACCGCTGATGAGGACTTCAACGAAACCGGCGGTGGAAAGCATACCAGCCGGGTGATTCGCCAGCCAAAGAATGTGGCCAAGGCAGATACCGACATCACTTCGTGGGAGTTTTACAATTACGTGCTGCGCGGTTTCCTCCAGGAGCTGCTGGACAGGGGCGCCAAGCCGGAGCTCAAGCTGATGACCCTGCAGGTGTGGGCGGCGTACATGAGCCAAATGGAGGTGGCCTTCTGCAGAAACAACGACGACGGCCTGCCCAAGCTCAATGTACGGGTACTGCACAGGTAACGGAGAGGATTAGGAAGATTTAATTACTAAATATTTTACTAAAAACACAATTCCTTTAGAGATGCACGCATCATTTATGACTACAAGCGCGCGAAGCTAAAGAAGATCAGGAAGGGCAACAAGTCTGCCGATCCCAATGATGAACGCGCCAAGTTTCGTATGTGGAACAAAACCAAGGTGACTGTTTATACTCAAATTAACAAGCTTTATTCAAAACTTAAGCTTATGAGAAATAGAATGCATTGGGGAACAGGAGGGGTAGCAGCATTACAAGGGTGCGCGGTTTGGCCTCATCCATTGGTCCCACCAAAGTCCCTTCAACTGGCTCAGAAGCTATAGATTTTTTAATGTTAGTGTAAAATATCTTTTGGATACTGAAACATCCTCTTAATACTCACTCTCGATGGCTTCTTGGGGTGCTCCCGGAGCCGGCTGAGCATAAGCCACCGCCAAGAGGGCCAAGCAAATCAAAACCAGACGCAGAGACATGTTTGAAGCAAGTGAAGCTGCTGCTACTGACTTGTCCTCGGTCATGTTGTGCTTATATAGCCAAGAACTCTGAGCTTTGGCTATGCAAATCACATAATTACCCCGCTCATTAGTTAGAGTTCATCCTACTGTCAGCTTTTATCTGGAGACTTAAACCTTGCTCTCCTTTCCAGCGCAATCTCGACGCCTCTGGCTACACCAAGAGTGGAGCTAAGAAAGCAGCCCCCGGCGGAAAACAGAATATCGGCATGCGATGGTCCTGGAAAGCCCGTAAAACCCTCAAGCGCCAGATGCCCTTGAAGCATTTAGACAAGCACAGCAGGGTTGGTAGCATGCAATGCCATGGCCTGAGGCCCAAGGCCAAGGAGCTTCACAACTTCGATCGAAACATTTACAATCTGAATTCGCACAAGTTGTATGTGGTGTTGGCTATAGCCCTCAACATGGTTGAAGACGACATTCAGCTGACAGATTTGCTGCGGCTGGTAGAAGAGGAGCACCTGACCAGTCGGTATATGCTGAAGTACCTGCCCGAAAATGTGGCCGCCAAGGGAAAGACGCTGATCAAGGGGATGGAGCTGGGCAATCTAAGAGACGAATGCTCATACACGGTGTGTTTTTTTGCTAGTCCTTTGCTCCTTTTGTTCTCAATTACTATTAAAATATTTTTCGTGTTCCAGTACCTTCGCAGCCACGTGGGCTATATGGCGCACTTTATAAATCTGAGTGAATTTCAAAAGCCCAATCTTCTGGCCCTGGCCGAGCGCTATGTCCTTGAGCTAGGCCTACCTTCAAGGGTGGCCAAGTATGTGGGCAGCTTGATAGACCTGCATCCGCCACGCTTCTCTTGTCCCAACGGTGTTCACGTATATCCGCGCTATGAGCCCCGGGTGATGGCCTACATCGTGTACGTGATGAAGCTGCTCTTCGGCCTGGACGATGTCAAGGAGAAGAAGATCTCAATGTCAGCGAAACAAATCAATGATCAACTCCAGAGTGCTGGCGGAGATGAGCCTCAAGTTTCTCCGCTCTTTGTATTCACCGAGTGGATGCAGTTCGTAGAGCTGAGAAAAGAAATTGTTGCCCAATACAATCAGAGCTTCGCTCGTCGCTTTGGTGTGGCAAACAAAACGGATTGTCAGGTGGATGATTTTCTTGTAAAAGAACGCAAGCAGAAGGAGCAGGATTACGGCCATGACGAGGTGCAGGGAACGCAGGCTATGCAGCGTCAATACGAGAATATGACCCACACCATCGAGACCCTTCTTAAGCAGCACTTTGGCGAGTCCTCTGAAGAGAGCGTAGCCAAAAATCACATTGAGTTTCAGCACAGCCTGACTCCCGCTCACACGTACTTCCAACGGATCCTGCATCAAGTGCAGGACGTCGGCTTAAAAATCCAGATTCCCGACTACATGCACGTGGATCACTCACAACGGAACCTAGATCCCTTCGTCGGGGAAACCAACGAATTGAAGCAATATTTCGCTCAGCGCGGGTTAAAGATGCATGTGCTGGAGGTCGCCTGCCAGGAAGACATCGAAAAGGTGGGTCTTTTCCATCCTCTTGCGGCTGTGTCTCCAGCTTCGCGAGAATTCCGCGCTAATTGTGACATTAAGTCCGAGGTATGGATTAATGAACTTAGGAGGAAGGAGAAGCGACCGGACTTCCAATTCCGTCCACCCACTGCCACCTATGGCGCCGCCTATCTGGCCAGATTACAGCAACGACAAGCGATGCGAGAAAAGCTGGAAGCCTCCAATCCCTTTTGGGAGATCACAGCGACCCCCAGTTATCTGATTAAACTGAATAATGATGAGGAGGTTCTGCTCGACACCCTCACCTCGATACAAACCTTCGAAGAGGAGAACATGGATCCTTTGGAAGTGCCCCTGAATCTGCCACGCCGCCATCTGGAGAAGAAGCTGATTAACAGCAGCGATTCCGAGCCAGAAACCAATGGCATTTTCGGGGAAGATTCGGAGCAAAAGCCGCCAGTCCTGGAGGAGTTAGAGCTGCAAATCTCCAACTTTGACTGCTGGCTTCTGCATGGCTTTACGAACAAAATTCGGGAGGTGGACAAACGAGCTCTGCGTCCGTATTTCCCCTACTCCTTCCGCTGGCTCCTCGAGACTTGTGCCGCCACCATTGGCGTGGGATGGGATGTGCTATACGAGCAACTTATGGTCCTGGAGGTGATGTTCCACCACGGCATCAGGGACTGGAGTCACTACAGACACCTTCTGCGCATCGAGTCCACCAGTTCGGAGAAAGACAGGCAATTGCTGGTTAGGGCATACAAGGATATATGGTAAAGAGCAGTACTGCAGCAGGATGAACACGAGAGGAGGTTAAATAGTCCCACAACTAATAGCTATTATTTTAATTAAGCTCTGAAAAGGACTCGAGACTTTTGACTATTAAATATATAAAGACACTGCTGTAAGGTTTTTAAGTTATTTTTAAAGATCTTCGAACAAGGAAAGGAAGTACAGGGGATCTCTAGGGGAATGTGATTTAGTAGAGGCCATCACAGCAATTGAATCTGATTTTTAAGCAGCTCCAAAAGAGTAAACAAAACACACCCACTCTCAAATAAATACCAACAGCTGTGAACAAGGTTATAGTAAATTTTCTAAGATTTAAATATTTGTAGTTTTTGTAAATATTTTTTATAAATATTACCTAATTATTATTATTATTGCATAAGAAGTTTTTATGAAAATTTTAATTTTATTAAAAAAAAAAAAGACAATTTTACCAAAATCTATAAATGAATGTTTCTTGTACATACGTAAAGTATCAAAAATATATACGGTACATTTACTTTACACTCCACTTAACTGCTATGGTGGTGACCGCGACTGTATGTGCGAGAGAATTAACATCAATATCAATAGGCAAATTAGCGTTTATCAGAACAACAACAATAGTATTAGCAGCAACAATGCGTGTCGCGGTTTTGTTTACAAAAATCTTCTTCAAAAGAGAGCGCCGGCTGCAGAGAGTGAGAGTGAGCAGTTGCGGAGAACAGTGTTGTCTATTTGGCTTTAAAGGTAAATTCAGAACTACCAGAACTAAAAGCAAGGAGATTCCTTGAAACAAAGTATGTCCTTTAAAAATAAAAGCTAAAATAAATATTTTATTTTCTATTTGTTATATTTACAAACCAATTTTTGTGTTTTAAAAGGGAAACGCGATAAACTAATAAAAATAAAACACTCCTGATTGGGTGCTTGAAATAAATCCTCAAAGGGTAAAATTAAAGGTCTCCGATATTAGGGGTGTCATTTCATGTAAAATAAGTCCTTGATATTAAAAAAATTTAAACAATCCCCAAAATTTTTTCAAGTTTATCTATTTTTTTCACTTGTTGATTTGGCTTTTATTTGTGGCTCCAAAAAAGCTGTCATCTCTGGTGGGTGAACGGTGAGAGCCGCAGTCCGCAAAGAAATCATAGGTGCTTTTCAGTGCTAATTTTAACGTCGCCGCGTTGACGGTTTCGCCTTTTTGCGGTTTCCTTATTTTCCACTTGCTCCCGGGGCGCTGAATTCAATTTAAATTAGCTTACATTGTGCCTTTGTACGCCTTTTGCCAGTGT
>JAEIIJ010007278.1:0-33517 GCA_018904815.1 Drosophila ogumai
CCCCAATCCACAAAAAAAAAAAACAAAAAACAACGTGGGGCAGGGGAGTGATGGAAAAAGCAAACAGAAAACCTCAGCATGGAGCTTTCAACAGTTGCCGCTGCAGGTGGCAACTTTTCAGGCTGTGCTCGGTGGGTGGAGCACACGGCAATCAGTACATACAGGATGTGCAGGATCCCTCACCGAACAGCACATATTTCATGTTTAATGAACAACTATGATTAATTGGAACAACTTTTTGCTAGTAGGCAAAGTTAGTTGAAGTTTTACCCTTGCTATTTATTGGAATATCTGGGAATAGTATTTCATTTTTAATCCATTTTCTTGTTCACCTGTTTCTCTGCGTGTAGCGGGTTTTGTGGCAACAGCTGGCTGTAGCAGGTGGGCCGCATTTTGACGACATTATTACGATGTGCGGCGGTCGCTGTTGCTTTTGTTGGTCCTTGCCATGTTGCCCTGTCATTGGCTTAACAGCTAATGGACTCAAATGGCCCTTGTGGTGTCCTCTTTGGCTATTCCTCCCATTCTCATCCACACCCCCGATGGTCCTGCTTTCTTGGCCTCCTTCAGTCAATCATCGTTTGTCGTTCGTTTTCGGCTTAACCGGGATTCGTACACTGGCAATCATAATTAAAATGGTCTGCCCTCAGAGGACACTTTACTCTTTCGAATGGGATTGAGACCAATGAAGTCATAAAGGCAGGAAAAACTAGCCAACAAAGGAAACTAGAGATATGGAACAAAGCCGGGGCCTTTCACTTGTGAGCCCTGTTGAATAGTAGACCACAAACCGCAGTTTGGCATGAACCAGCAAGAGGACACACCTACCTCTTAGAGTATTCAGGTCACACCCACATGCACTGCAACAACAATGCCGAATTATCAGTTCTTGTTGCCCTAACATTTCAGATTTTTCTTGAGTTTGAAAACTATTTCCCGCAGTGCTGTCTCAATAAGCAAAATGTCAAATTGTGGTCGCATGCTATGACCAAAGACCCTCCCAGGGGGCATATGCAAATGAATTTGTGTGCGAATGCAGGTTTATTGTAATTTCTGACATAATTACTTATCCAGCAGAGATAATGGAAAGTGGAGCACAGCTTGTGGAAGGCCCAAGTCAACGAGAGAGGACACCCATTTGCATAATCCTCAAACTAACAGAGCGAAAGGGGACCGGAATTAGCCACCGAACTGCATTGGATTAGTAGGTGTTCCTGGGGAAAATATTCTACGAAAAGTGTCTCTTTAGTACTTTAATTAAAGCTCTCTGGCACTCAGGATACATTTTGTATGCAACAGCTCAACTGTTTAATCGATTGGGAATGAGAAGTTTACTCAGACTATATAAACAGTGGCTGCCTGTAAGGAATTCAGCAGCCGATTTCCAATGGGATTGAGCGAGGACTTGCCACACAGTTGACTTAACATTTCAACTTCGCATCGAAGATAAACCGACTCGCCTTCATTGAGTCATTGCGGAATCTCAAATAGCCACTAAGTTCCTGTTATTGAAAAGTGATAGCCGGGCAGCAGAAAAAAAAAAAATAGAAGGAAAACCGCAGCCCAAAAAAAGGACCAAGTCAGGATAATTCCTGTGGACAAGCAAAGCGACCAAACTGAGTGACAGCCACCGGGGCTAGACAAAGAGTAATGCGGGGGAAAATGTCGGGAAAATCGAGGGTAATTTAATTATGCAAAAGCAGCGTGGACAGCAGTCGGTCGTCCGCCGTAAACGGTCCTTTGCGCATCGTTTGCCAATAGAAAGGACAGGACAGCCAGGACCAATCATTAATCATTTATGCACAGACGTGTATCTGCGTGTGTGCGCCTGGCTGGTCTCCTTATTAATTGGATACGTTTCAGGCACGCAAATCACTTGCACTCGAAAAAATAAGCACAACTCTTAGGGAGGTATTTGTGGTTAAAGAAAGCATAAATAAATACTAAAACTATTTTAAAAATTGAAAAGTTCTTCAACTTAATTTGTTTTATTAAAAAACCTTTTTATTAAATTTGTTAAAAAAAAAAACCCAGTAGTTTTATTTATTTTTTCTCAGTGTAGGGGGGATAAACACACTGCACGTGTGACCATTGTGAAGCGATTTATGCACAGGGCTTCCAGCGCTTATCCCACCACAAATTGTATGCATAATACATGAATAGATTTTAATCAGATGTCAATCAAAGTAATTGACAACACTAGCACCCAGCAGTAATTAACTGGCGGCAAACAGTGCTAAGTACTTAACAGTAGTTCAGGGCCTCATAATTGTGGACTATCCGCAAGGCAATCTGCAAAGTTTCCCTTCCTTGTGGCTATTTAAGCGATTATAAATGTGTGCGGCAGTTAAATTAAATGGCTGCACGTGCTAACCCGGCTTTTATATGGGTCAACGGGCTTAAAACTGACTGAATCAGATTTTCAAGTTTTTATAGACTATTAATATTATGGCTGATTCTAAAATACGTGGTCATGGTTATCAATAAATAGTGAATTGGTAGAGCAAACGTAAAATAAAGATCGTAAAATCATCAGACACGCTATAGTTTCAATGCCAAGAATTACAGCATTTTCACGAGTAAATAGAAATGATTTTCTTTTAATTATAAAAATTAATCATCAAAAATTCCTTTAAACAAACATAATACTTTCAGGGTAATGACTTGTGGCATTTTAACGAGGAAATATAAATTGTTTTAACGATTTTCTTTTAGAATTTAATTTCTTCCGTACGTATAGAGCGACTTAATCTATTCTTTTGAAATATTATACATATTCTATTTTGTATAATTGGTAATTTAGTCTTGCGTTCAACTTGATATAAAAATGTAAGATTTTCCAGAAAACTCGCTCAAAGTGTTCTACTATATTTCTATCTTTTTCTGTCTTTGGTTTTACACCAAAACGAAGCCTAGTTTTAATAACAGGCTCAAGTAAGTACCACTCATTCCTACCATCCTTCAGCTTTTGGGTCAATCTTAAAATCCGAGTGTTGATTTATGCCAGCTCAGACGTTGATTCGAACCCATTTGCATATCATCAGTCAGCGGTCCGCAGCAGCTAACAATTATCCCATTGCCAGTCATAATTCTCCGCAGTGTTCCGCAGCAATTTGTTCGGCGGATTGCCGCGAAAACAAAGGACCGCTGACAACTGTCAACATCTTTTGACTGGCTGAATGACTGAAGGACTGGAAGGACTGACGTTGTCGGCCGAATGATCAAAGTTGGTTCGCTGTTCGCGGTTTTCGACCATTATGGGGATTAATTGAGGCATTGTCTGCTGCCTTGCTGGCCGGGCTCTCTCCTTCGCTATCTTGGGGACTTGGGGCATATGTCAATGACGTCAGCACTTAGTGCGATGATTTCCCAAGGAAATGACACCCATTTCCCGCCCCCCTCGAGTATGCGCTAATTAACTGCGAGAGAAGAGGAAATGTGCCGACTGGCAGCCGGAATTGGTTAATTAATCTCTTTACCGGCTGCGAAACCGAAACTGGAACCGAAAGCGTTTCAGCCGCATTTTGGTGGCACTTCCGTTCTTTCTTGGCCAAAATGTGTGTCAGGGCTGGAATGTTTCTGTGGGATGGGGGAAGGGAGGCGGCGGCGGCCAAGCAGATGTCCTTGGACAATATTTGCATGCAAATCGGAGTGGTGAAAACATTTTCCAAAAAGGCCAGACGACAGACAAGCAAACGGAACCACAAATCGCAGAAATCCTTCTTGGCACTATAAACTTATTTCTTACTTTTTACATCGCAGCCGACGCTTCCGCCGAAACTTTTCAATTTTGACAGAAAATAACAGCGAACGCAGAAGGCGTAGAAGGAGAAGACTTCTCCGAGGGGTTAGGGCTTTCTGTTTGTCCCATAAAATAATAAAAACGTGTGAGCAACTCAAAGAGATTTCAGCTGAATTCAATTTTCCTGGGTACAAAAAAACCAAGAAAGAAAAAAAAATTACCGAAGGAGCAAACGCAGACGGCGGCGTGAAGAAAACAAACAAGGACATGGCTGCCAACAGGCAACTGCCAGGACTCACATTCACTGTCCCGATTGTTTGGGGATTTTGGGGTTTTTTTTCGGAGGCCTGTAAGGCGGTGTCTGCTGGGATGACATTTTAATAAAAATAAATTCGATCAACACTTTTGTTTGCTCTCGGTTTCGTTTCATTCGACGCCTGCGGCTGACGATTTTCGCATATGAATAATATTTATTTAAGCCAGCAGCACACCAAGATAACACCGGACAATGGAAATAAATATTTCTAATAAATTCGGTTATAAATAGAAAATAAAATGGAATTATAAAGTTCCATTTGAAATTTTCTCTATACTATTCTGATTTATTTTTGTCTGAATAATCAAAGTCGTAAAAACTTTGTCAAGACTAACAGCAAATACAAAATTCATGGAATTTTCAAAACTTGAGGTGTTTATTAAGAATTTCTTAACTGATGGTTGTAAATTATATTTCTAAAAAAATTTTCAGAAAATCTTTTTTTAGGATTAAAGAATTTAATTTAAAAAACTAAAAGCTAAAAAGAATGTCGAAACTCTTATTATTTTTTTTATTTAACTTTTTCCTTTAACTCAGGTGACCTTTAACCCCCTCCAAATCACATTTGAGCAATCCTTTTTTTAGATAGAAATCGCGATTTATGGTTAGTCCCTTTCAACGGCAACCTGCAACGGTGCAGTTTTGGACACCGTCGTCGACGTTTATTATGGCTCTGTTAGACTGTCGTCGGTCTTGACTTGCTGGCTTCCTTGGGCTCCTTGGCAATTACAAATGTCACCTTTCACATAAACACATTGTTGTGCAATCAAACGGACCGTAAATAACAGAAACCATCCGAATTTACGAGGCATCCGATTCGGGCGAGGGCACTGGGCGGCGGCGGCGGCGGCGGTGTTTCTGCACTTCCGTTGCATGTCCGTCTTCGTTCGCTTTTATTACATCCGGTTTCGTGGGGGGAGGTGAAAGGTGGAGCTGAACGTAGTGGAGCTGAACGTAGTGGAGGCGACCAAACATGACCATGGAGTCCGGCGAGTCCGCAGATGGTGACTCTTTGTCATTACCACGTCGCTGGAACATTAAAAACGCATTTCAGGCCCGACGTGGGGTCAATTTTGCGGTACAAACCACCTGCTCAAAGACAAACTTATGATGTTTGGCACTCAAAAAAAAAAAGTTATAATAATGATAAAAAATTACGTATCTATTAAATTCAGTTATCAACTTATCACTACATTAACAGAGATCACGATTAAATTATTATTCAAAGTTTATATATATTCTAGTCATATATTATTTCTTGGATACAAATATCATTTAATTTTTTCTCTGTGCTGCCAGAAGAGCTCTTTGCTCTTCTCGCATTTCCCTGGCTTTTCTTTTGTTTTCCCTCTTCCTCTTGCTCTCTGGCCTGCAATCAATTTTATTGATTTGAATTCGCATTTGATTGCATTGCAATTCTATCAAGTTTCACTCTCTTTAATTACGTTTCTGTGGAAACTCATAGCCACACTCCCGCAGATGAACTCTCACACACACACACACTCGCAGATAAATACTAGAAAAATCACACGTACTTTTCGGGGCGAATAGCCGGCGTCCATTTTCCACGCCGAGTTGTGCGGAACTGACTAGGAACAGTATAGTATACTCTATGGTGGTGGCCCACAGGCCGATTTGTTTATTTATTTGCTTGCCACATTATCTAGTTTCCCCGATGCGTTGCTTTTTGTTTTTCCTGCCTGCCGCTTGGTCGCTTTTCTGGGCCATTACCAGGGCCATTGCCATTCGCTTGATCTGCGGAAATGGGGGAAAATGCGAGAGATGAGCCGTAAGAAATGGCTAATGCGAGAGAACTAAATGCGAGGAAAGCATTTCACACCCCATCAGAGCTGCCCTAAAAGTTCAATAAAATGCCACGAAATTTTGTCTATCTTCAATGATTATTTTGGGGAAATTTAACTCTAATCCTAAACTAAGATTGAATTAAAACTAAAACCTTTAAGCCCTGGAAATAACCTTATATTTCCCTCGTAAAGCTAAGCAAAATGTGGCATGTTTATTAAAAAATAATAATAAAATGTAGCACAGGAAGCACTTTGCTTTTGGAAAAACCCAGAACAAACTCTACTAATATACGCCCTTAAGACTAAGTGCCTTTAATTACCCCTGCCAAAAACTACCAACTTCCTTTCTCTCTCTCCAGAGTCACATTATATTTTGTACCAATTACGTTTCGTAGTGCCGTTCCATTGACACTCTGCCTGAACTAAGCTGGAAGTAGAACGTAATGGCTTAATTAATATTATTAACCAACAGTTTTCGCTGCTCGCCAATGACCTTCTAATTAATGTTTTCGCAAGCGATAATCGCGATACTCGCAGCATGGCGTGCCACGCCCCATGCTCCAAGCTCTACGCCCATTTGCACGCATCAAATTGAGCGACAACGAATTTCTAAGCGAAACTTTCGCCGTGCCGCCAAATTATGAGTTTACACGCAACAGCGAGGAGCTGTGAGTGTGGGGCCTTGAAAGTTTTCACTTGGCACTTGCCTTACCCACACCTGCAACCCTTGAGAAATGGGTGCGGTTTTCCCTGCACAGGAAGAAAAGTCTAAGCAGGAAACTAGTCTAAATAGTTTTCTCCTTGTAAAGACTTTAATACAATTAGAAATCAAAATCTTATTAAGCTTAAAATTTAATTTAATTAATATTTAAAATCAGCTGGGATCTTGAATTATTTCAAGGAAATTTAAACACAATTTTATTAACTATTTTCCCCCGGTGTGCTCACCCCAAAGGGCACATCTCGAAGGGAAAAAGTTGATTTGACTGGCGTCGAGACAAATCACGTTGACTGGCTCAACATGACAGCTGCCCCAGGACCTAGGACCTCCACCCTATTCCTGTCCTGTCTAATGCCAAGGCAAAGCGATGATAAATGAACCCGCTGAAAGTGACACTGATTTTTGGTCAGCTGCAGTTGATTTCCACTCGAAGCGTGCACACGTTGCGTATGAGTAATGTCCTTGTCGCCAGCCATTTCCATACCCAATGCCCTTATTTGATTTCCGCTTCGTGTGCGTATGTATATGGCTGTGTCGCATTATTGACAATTTTATTAGGCCATTTTTGTTTGCCTGTTTATAATGCCGCCCGCATAAAGTAAACTCGTTAATTTCATAACATATGCCAACACATTTGGATTCGAGGGAGTTGGGAGTGTGGGCGGTGTGTCGTGTGTTTGACGATGTGTTTGTTGATGGGACGTTGACAGCATTCATGTGTGGCATAAAAACGACATCAGAGCCTGGGGAATAAAAGGCAAATGTGTGGGACTGCAGTCGTTGATCGTTTGTCATCAAGCCTGATTACCTGATTTGCGGCTCCTGGATTTCTAATTGCTAATTTTGTTTTATTGAAAAGAAAATACAGGCTTAACGACTTTTGTTTACTAGCACGTGAAATCAGGAAGGTTTATTGAAATAAATATAAAATGCAGAGAAATGTATATTTAAATTTCTGACAAATCCTAAATATCTTATATTTCTTCCATGTTTTCACTATTCACCTTCTGATACATCCGATTAAACCTTATCACCTATAAACCAACTGCAATCCAAGGCAAATCGGCTTTTCTCTTTATCAATTTCGAACAGAAATGGCCTCCATTCGAACATTTGTACGCATTACACTCGAAATCAATGCTCCCTTCACTCGCTCTGCCTCTTAAACTACATTTCTTTTCCTATTTCTGCATAATTTTGCCGTTTTTCGGTTTTTGGAGAGTGGAAAATCCATTTATGCAATGCACGCAAGTGCCACTATGCAAATTCAACGCCACTAGAGCCTTGCAGGGAAAATAAGAGAAAAAAAAAAAAAACATTGATTACACTTCAAAAGTCAGTTGGGGGAATTTGCATATTTTTTTTGTACAGGAAATATACAAAATCGGTAAATCAGGTCAAGTGGAGGAGGAGCTGGAGTTATTAAGAGGAAGGGAGAGATATATGTAGATCCCAAGACCAATAAGTATGGCCTTGGACATTATAGTTCTATTCCTAGTTTATAATTTTATATCATATAGATATTGGTACAATTTAAGCAAGTTAAAGTTTAAGGGTTTTGTTTTTGGTCTTGTAAACTTTCTTTTATAGTTTTAGGTCAAAAGTTTCTTGGCAAAATATACGGAAAAGTTTTTCATTTCGACCATTTATTACGACTTCAATTTGCGTAAACAAATAAATGTCAAACGGTCGCCAAAAATATATGCTAAGCTGAGCTTTGGTTAAAGATTAAAGTTTTAAAAATAATTTCTGTAACATTAACTTAACTTAAGTTAGGTTGCCAAAAAAAATATATTCTTAAACCTAAAACCTTGTCACATCTTGTACCTTCAGTGCCAACGAAAAATATATTTTGAATTCCGAAAGTTTTTGCATTGTCTTGCATAAATTAGGAGCCACAGCAGGTTATTTAAGTCAATTTGAATCAGTTAGAATAAAGTGAAAACTTTACCCTCATGTTTCAAGTATTTATTTTCAGTTTTCCTAAAAAGTTTCTCTTGGCAAAAATGTAGTAAGACCCGATTTCACCTTGCTCCCACATTTTTCCTACATAAATTAATGTCAAACACTGTGCCATATGCCCATAAAAGTGTACTTGAGGCCCGAAATTTGTTTCTCCCAAAAAGTTCAAAGTTCAGACGCGTGCCCGTGGAACATGACTGACTGACAATTCTCCGGGGAGGGAGAGAGGAGAAATCAACAGTTTGCCATTTGCCATTACCCTACGTCCTCCGGAAATGCCAAAAGTAAGCAAAAGCATTTAAGCCAAAGATGTCTTCCTTTCGCTCTTCATATTTTCGGATATTTTCCGTTGACGATAATTGCGAAGGCGGCGCGTCGTCCACTAAGACATTGAGAACGCTCCATTGAACAAGTCCTCGTAAATCAAACGCAATGAGCTCTGAATCTCGGGTGGAAACTTGGCCAGGACATCCGCCCACATTCAGGCTCCAATCTGCACAAAGTGCTCTTAAAATTCGATGAGCTGAGCTAATCGCGTTCGCTGTTGGCTCAGCTGGACTCACTCAATCAACGGGTGGGCGGCATTGTTGGCTATTTTGGCAATTATATTCGGGCCAAGAACAAATCAATAAATGTGTAATTACAGGAACAGGACTTTGGGAAATGGCCGATTATCAGGCCTCGAGGATGTGGGGCAGGCTAATTAAAACAGGCAAAAGTAGCCATTAAGATTTGGCGAAGAGCATTGAAGATATTTATATTTACTTCTTAGACAACTTATTTATTTATTAAAGGTGTATGTAGAATCAACCTTGTAGATATTTCCTTCCGCGTATCTACATTTTAACGACTTCTGTAATCCAATCTGTTTTTCCAACTAACTCCGAGCCGGGCAAACTTTGAGATACGAGTATGCAAACAATATTTCCGCTTGGTGCTCTGCAGAAACTTGTGAAGCCGATACTTTGTTAGCCCCATCTTCCGTCTTAATTTAACTCAGTCTCTTGTTTCTCCTTTTGCAGCAAACCAACTGTGACGTGCTCTTAGATGAAAGGAACGTGCGATGCAATTGAATCCAAGCAGACATACTGAAACGCACTACTGGATTGTGAGTATCTATCGGAACCTTGAACTCTCTAGTATTTTATTATAATTTCCGCCACTTGTCAACTCCTTGCGGTTGCAATTATCGGGGCATAAAAATGTTGGGCCAAAAAGTCAAAGCCGTTGCCAAAATGGAAGTAGTGGAGCCGGGAAAAGTGTTCGAAAATGTTCGGGCTGATGTGGCATTGTCTCTAAACTGGCAGGATGCCAGGCGGGCAGGAAGTTCCAGCGGAGGCAGGATAAGACCGAGGGCCGGAGACAATGGCTGCCTTCGAGTGTGTGTCCTGGCAATAGAATTTTATTGCTCCAAAATTGTTCGGAAAATTACACAATTGTCGGGGACTGTCGGCCTACAGCCCGCTGCTTTCAATCTTCCTGCTCTCAGCCAAGCCAAAACGAAATTGAAAAGGGTTAAAGTTAAATGGCTAAAGGCCGATGGCAATTTATTTAATTGAGCAACTTAATTACTGGTTTTTATAACCCAAGTCTAAGCCAAAAATGTAAAGATATAATATTTATATAGAATAATCATTCAAAGCCTCAGTGCCAGCACAAAATTCTTGCTTTTCAACCTCTTCAAAATATATTTTCAGACAATTTAAACAGAAAGAGTTAAGGCTCAACTCGAAAGCAATTCATTTAATTGACCAACTTGGATAAAGATATCTTGTCGCAGTCTCCTTCCTTCCGTCCGCTGGACTCCTGGTGATGCATATTTCATGACCTATCCCAGACATATAGTCAATAAATCATTCGTGGCCCCCTCTCTTCACCACAATGAATCGACGGATACCCACACGAGGAATCTGATTTCTATCGCCTTGTCTCCGGATTGACATTCTTTGGCCTCGTCTCTGACCCGAAATACCAACTGCAATTGACATTTCTGGCTGCAAAATTGATGATCCGCCTCCGGATCTGATTCCGAATCTGGGTCTGACTTGTCCGTCTGGCCATAAAATTGAAAAGATTCCCTCGCAAATGATTTGTAACCTCCTTCGTCGCGAAGCGTGAAAACAGAAATACACAATTTGATTAAAAAGTCCAAGCGGGCGTGGCCTTGTCCGGAGGAGGCAAAAACTGATTGAAAAGTTGGGTGGCAAAATCTAATGAACCTTTATAACTTGGCTGAAAGAAAGGCCAACGAAGATGTCAAGTTTCTCAGTGAACTTTTGCTTAAGGAACGTCAAATTAGGCAACTTTTGGAGGGGGGCAGGTCAAAGATCTTTTTAACAGCGATGAGAAACGATTATCAAAAGGTCAGCTGATAACATATAATTTATTAATTTCGGGTTGGGTAAATGAAAATCAAGTTTTCCATTTAATTTAAGTAGGAAAATTTGGAAGAAATTATAACTTAAGCTTTAAGAGAGAGGTTTTTTAAGACGAAAATTATTATTACCTTATGAACCTACGAATTTCCCCTAATAAATTTACTTTCTCAATTTCTCCATACTTTCAGACCCTATTTTGGTGTGCCTTAGGAGGTTTGATATTGGGTGGAATTGTTGTCATCTCATACTGGATAAGACGATGCAGGTATGTATGGAAAACAAAGCTAGTCTGTACTGAATTCCCACCTATGAATTTTGAAATGAATACTATATATATCAAATATGTCTGCTGCAAAAGCGCAGCAGGAAAACTTTTCAATCCAATTAGTTCGGCGAAGACACGTCGCGAATTCGAATGGTTGGGCATGGATTTGTATCTCACCGTTTTGTTTTTGAAAAAATTGAAATTGTCGGGGGAATAAGCCTTGTGACACGTGACGTTTCTCAAAACAGAATACAGAGGAGACAACGTGAACGGGCCAACGACCACAGCGAATTCACGTGGGGATTTTTACCAGCCCCTAGCGGAAAAACTGGGCTGTAGTGGGTGGCCTTTCCAATGCAGCTCTATGAGCTTGTGGTGACATTAGAAAAGACGCAAAATTGCCAGTTGGCCGGGCAGAACAACTGAATAATTCAGGCCGGCAATTGGACGGACCGACGACTGTTTGAGCAATTAACTTAATGACGCAAGGTCACTGGAAATGGGCCTGGCCAGAGTCCGGAAAGTGGCGAAAATGGGGCTGGGTTTCCTACCCAACAGTGACGCAGTTGACTTTCAGCCTTTTCAAAGGGCGGTGACCAGAAGAGCCATCCTTAGCCCACTCCCATCCCGGTGGATCCATTACGATTGTTGGCGCCAGCCCGTCCGGACAGACAGTGAAAAATATATGCGATAAACATACAGTAGAATGTCCTTGGGACTAACATGAGTCTGCAGAGGGGAAAGAAAACTGAATAAATTAATAGTTGATACATATAAAGAGCTAATTAATGTTGAAGCTTCAAGCTTAAGACAAGACATACATTTAGAGAGGAATTTAATATAATTATTATTCTTTATGAATTAAATAAGATTTAAATTAAAACTCTCTAAGGTAATTCCATCTTTGAAATGACACAGATTTTTACAGGTTTCGATGTATAATTAACTGAATTTATCCTCTGAACTTTTTAGTTAATAGAAGTTCAACTCTATGGTATAATTTATATTTATTAAAGGACACACGCACTAAAAGGACAACTGACCCCGCCGAATGGCTTCCATTTCCAATTCCATTCCATCGCTCCTCGCCTTTTCTCTATTTTCATTTTGGCTTCACGCGAGGCCAGCGCGTAAAAAGTTTTCCAATTTCCATATGGAGCGATCAAAGGCAAACCCGCAAGCAAACAAACTGTAATATTTGCATACAGTCGAATGTCCTGGGAGTAATGGAAACCGGAGTGGGAGTGTGCCAGAGTGGGTGTGGCAGGGGCTATGCTATAAGTGTGGGTGTGAAGGTGGAGCTGGCGCTGGTCAGGGCGAAAGGTAAACAGTCGTTGAGCGGGTCATGATTAATGTGTCACGAAGTGCCGCAAACACACACCACACACCATTTTAATGGCGGACATGGCACAGTGGGTAAAAGCTGAACATTAAAGAGTTAAATTTATTTAAAGTACAGGTCAAAAGCTAGATAAATTTATTTTATTTTATTTTTGTTGGAAAAAGAAATATCTTCATAAAGAAAATAGTAAAATAAATTGGGTTCAAGGAACGGAAATTCTAGAGTTCCTAGGCTTAGCCAAGGTCTTTCGCATTCTTTGGATTTAAAATAGTCACATTTTTTGAATCCTCTTCTATTTGTTAATTTAAATATACAAAAAAATATTGGTAATAATATTATTTATTAACCGACTACCTAATTTGTAATAATCATTAATTTTTTGGTACCTCCCCTACCTTTCTGCGCTCCTACCAGAAACCAACTGAACTTGACCTTGTCCCCCTGGGATTGTAGCCCACGGTAAATTATCCATACATTGTTAGCCAAACAGACTGGCATGCCAAGTTCAAGCTGGCTTGGTTGGCCAAGGAAGAGCAAATACTGGTGGAATGAATACATAGCCGACATTCCTGGCGAACGCCAAGCGAACGACGAACGGCGAACGGCGAGCGGCTCTCGTCGTCGTGAGTCAGTTGGAAATTGTCATAAAAATTAAAAATCAATTTTTATAATCCAGTTAGAAGGGGAAAACGCACAGACCAAAGCGGGACGGACAACAAAAAGGGGGCCAGAGTGGGGGCTAGACCACAAATACAGCCACAAACGAGCGGCGATATGGGCACGCAAACATTGTGGGCTACTTGTATACATACAGAGGTGGCCTTATATACGAGTGTAATACCTGAAAACACACCTCGGTCCGACTGGAATGAAGAATTTCATAGTTTTCGCCCCAAACGAAACGATATTCGAATCGCACCTTCATTAACGGACGACCCGTGAACCGTGTTGGCCGCGTTTTCATGGCTTAAATATTCTAGTAATTTATACCGCAAAGTTTCGTCGCGTCAGCGGGTGTAAAACTTTGAGAACTTGTTGTAACTTGGCAAAAGTTAATTTGGCTGCTCTGAAATTTTCTAATCCATTACATGGCACGCGGCGCCGTGACACCGGAAAGTCAACTCTTTGCCAACTTTGTGACGTCCCCGAAACTATTTAATTATTTATTAAAATCCGTCTGACCCAATCAACAATGAGTGCATCCATGATGGAGCCAGCCAGGTCGTGGAGAGTGCTGGTCTAGCATTTGGGGTGGTGAAACTCCCCTCCAAATCGTCAAAAGCAGGTGCCACTCGTTCGGAAGCTCTGTCCGCCCATCATCCCTCCATCATCATCATCATCATCATCATTTTTAATGTGCAATTCTATTTCGGTCGCAGCAATTTGCGGTGGAAGATTAAAGAAGCTGGGTGGCTTGTAATGACCAAAATTATGGTCTTGTTCTGAGAGTATTTCTTGGGGTATAAATCGTGAAAAATAAAGATTAAATAGTTGCTTGAGAAAGTAGAAAATAAACTGATATATTTTCTTAGACTTCTAAAAAATGAACAAAAAGATTCAAAAATTTGATTATAATAACTAAAAGTTTCCAAACTAAATAATAGATAACGTAAAAATGATCCATAATAATGAATAATCATTCCCCCAAATGTTTTTTCCATAACTTTTTAATCAATTTTTTACAAAACCCCCTTAATACCCACCAAAACAATCAGTAATTGACTAAGGGCATGGAGACATTTCCTGCCTATTTTTAACTCTCAGCATGAGTAATATCTTGCCACTAAGCTTCCACCGAAAGCGATTCAATTAAAGTGCCGAGAATTAATGTCTAAGCCCGCCGGCTAAGTCCCAGACGAAGAACAGTACGATATTGATTAATGACATCTGTTTTCTAGTCAAACGCGTTCCACTTCGCGTTCTCTCTGGCCATTTACCGAAATTGACAATTTAATTTGCACTGAACAAGCCAGTGACGGACAGGATAATGCAATAATCAAAGCGAAGAATAAGCCAGAGCTCGACTCACCTATCGTGATTGTGAATGTGAATATGAATATGAATTTGACACCCGGGCAGGTGAAGGGGGGAGGCGTTCTTTCGTTGCTGCACACCTGAAAGCCAAAAGAAAATAAAAAGCGAGCCACTTACACCGCTCCCAAAAGGAAAATCAATAAAGTGTCTTGAAAGTAAAAGGCAGAAACGAACTTTGAGCATTTGTGTGCTGTCCCTGATTAGATAAATGGCCCGAGGGCGGCGGTTGGGGGTGGTGACTGCGAAGGAGAACAAATACGATTAAATCAACCTACAAGGCGCATGCAACAACAGCAACTAAAAAACACAATTTAAAATTAGAATTAGACAATTAGACAAATGGGACAGGGGCAGCGGGGCGGCGGGGTGAGTGTGTGCGGCTAACACGTGCAAAAAATGCTGCCTGGTTTATACACTCTATATAGAGCTCAATGTCACGCAGCTCTCACACACACACACACACACACGCTCTTACATCGCTCGAGGGGAGACGGGGCGTATGATTTATTTAAGCGTCTATTAAAGTCCTTTCCATTGTTCTTCCGCCGCGCTGCGAGTGTGTGTAGTGGCTGCTTTTATTGTGCTCGCCGTGCCTGTGGTTTACTTTTCACCGTGTGAAGGACATTCGTTGAACTGCAACGCATTTGCTTTCGGTAAAATAACTTCAAAAGTTTCGCATGTTGAAGGGGCGTGTACTTTTTAATTAACGAACGCCGACTGTGGCGGCATTTCAAATGGAAATCTGATCTATCATGCCTCCGTTAGATGGTTTAATTGCTGTTCCGGCTAAAAGCAAAACAGGCAGTTGAAACATAAGGGGAGGCTTTATTATAACAAATGGTTGAAGGATTCCATCGCACATGCAAAACAGTTGCCACTTGGCAATCATGTCAGTTTTTTTGTTAAACAAATTATCGTTATTTTGTTAAGAAAGATAGTAAGGTTTGTGAAGTCATTTGAAATATATATAGTATTTTTCGAAGGCAACAATTAAAAAAAAAATTTAAACTTCATTTTCAGCAACTTCTTCTTGGTAAAAAACATTATTTAATTAAATAAACTACATATTAAATAATTTTTAATATATAGTTTAGAAAAAGGCAAATGAAATAGAAACTTAAATAGAAAAAAATATGAATTTACCTTTTGCTAGGGAAATTTTTAAAATAATATTTATATTTATTTTACTTATTAATGGGAAAATATGAATATAAATATATAAAGTACGCCCTTGCTATAAATTTATACTTTTTAATAATAATAAGATAACTCCGAACATACAAGTAAAATATACAAATATAAGAGAGACAAATTGTGGAAACTGGGCAATTTTTTCGTAAAATAGATTTCAATTGATGGGAATTTTCCCTGTGAAAATCAACAAAATATAAGCACTTATCGATTGACCATCTGGCTGATTTTAATTGAATGCTGGAAAATCAAATAAATTATGTAGATTTAAGCCTGCGAACTGAAATCGAACTGGGGTCCAGCAACACAATTCATCAATCACCATTAACCCCCCGCAAAAAAACTGAAGAATCGAATTGTGTAACTAAATTTCTGTAACCATCGACCCTCGGATTTAGGTGTCGTGCCATTTTGGACTGTAGCGAACTTTGCCTAGGCGATCGCGATCGGTAGGTAAATTTGCTTTCGTTGCATCAGCAAGTCAAGTTACCGAGCGGAGCAAATTAGTCAGCAAATTGAGAGCAAATCAAATCACCAGAGCAAAGCTAAAGTAACCCACAACTGTTCCAAAAGCAATACGAATTATGATTTTCCAAAACTCCAATTGGCTGCAAAATTTTAAACACTCCGGACACGCTGAAATTAGTTGAATTTTTCGTTTAAACTTCACACAATTTTATTATGCAAATTTCCTAGATTACGCTTCTATACAAATTGGCTGCAAATTAGTTTAGTTGAATTGAAAAATTGGCGTATGACCGAAAGCATGCTTTATCCTTCATTTGATCCTTTTCCTTAACATTTCCGCTTCCGTTTCACAAAAACACAGATCACAAACCACAATTCACAGCGAAAAACAACCAAGGAACTTGGCAAAGTTCCCCATCAAAATGCTTTTGTGATTGTCTTTTACAGCAAAATAATTAAACCTCAGTTGATTTACACCCCTTGAACGATTGTTGAGCAAGTGCTACTGCCGGGGTGATAGATATAGCTTATATAGCTTTTGATTTTCCCATTTTACTATCCACGAAGCGCTTCTGTCAGTTCTCGTTTTCGTTTCGTTGCTGCGCTAAAACCTCGTTTTTAGATTGATATATTTCCTAAACGTCTTTACCGCATATTTCTTTCCATTTCCTTGTGGCCACTACTCAACTTTTGTTCGAAAAAAAAAACCACAAAAACAAAACAAAAACAAACAACCATGAATACACTTCCACAGGACACATCCAGCGAGGTCAGCGATCCGGCAGCGCCGCATCCGGAGCCGGAGCTCATCATCAGCTGCCACCGGAATCAGCGGGATCAGCGCGAACGGAATCATCTCCCGAGGGATAGCAAAGTCATCACCCGATCACAATCCTCGGCGTCGACGGCGCCGCATGCTCCAGTGCATCAACTGAAGCAGCAGCAGTCCCTGCCAAATCCCCCGCCCTCGCAGCACCACAGCGGCCACAACCACAATCCGCACGCCTCCAAGTCCGTCTCGATCCTCGTCTACAAGACCCTGAACACAGTCTTCAAGAGCAGCCGCAAGATCATAGTGCGCGTGTGCGAGGTGGCCAGCGCCAAGAAGTCCTTCACCATGTTCAAGTTCAACAAGGCTGCCCAGCAGCAGCGGATCGACAACCGGGCCAGTGCCGTCACAGGACACGACCCCTTCGTCCGGCCGCCAGTGCCCGAAAAGTGAGTGATCCCGGTCAATGAGGAGTCCCAAGCTCAAAAATGCATGGGAAAAAGGTTGGAAAAGTAATGGAAAATTATTGATAGACCGAAATATTAAACTAATATATTTAATTATTTTTTTATAAATATAATACATCCATGTTTGGTTTGCTAATGATATCTAAAATCGCCCCTAAAACCCTCAAACTTTATTATTATATACAAAATAAGGGGTTATCTTTATAAAAGATTTAATTTTACAAACTCCCAAATTCCTTATAATTATAAATAATTTTAAGAATTTATATTTCGTTTACTAACAATTTGAATGCTTTACCAAAGTTTTCTTTTATATGAAACAAATTATTTATAAAGTATCATCGACCGCTTATATATACCAATCGATTAATTTCAAGAAACGACAAATTATCGATAATTTTGATATACTTTAATATCAACATCGAGTATTTACAGCCAATGCTTTTCCAACACTTTAACGTAAAGAATCATATTTAAGTCAAGAGTTTGTATGCCAATGAGTGTATGTTTGTTTCTCAATTCGAAATGCCACCATTTTGATGTCGATAACCGATAACCGATAACCAATCCGATAGGAAAGTGAAGCACATTATGAAGAAGCTGCACAAGGCGAACGGCCTGAAACGCTCCAACTCGGCGATCGAATTTGATGTCTCGGCCCTGACGGCCGCCAATCGGCGCCAGATCTACAGTAGGTGAGTACCCGATCCGATGCGATATATATATACATATATATATCGTCCGTGTGTGTATATAGGACTTTTGCAATGTGTGGGCGAAGAACACCTAGCACAGTGCACAGGTTCCTCGAGTTTTACTTTAGTTTGTGACACTTTTTCGGTTCGATTCAGTGAAGCTTCTTTGACAGACCAACAAATGGAAGAGAACACACACTTAACGCTGATTTTGTTCGTTTATTTCCATGTTTTCTTTTTGCCAAATCCAAAACCAATACCAAATACCAAATACCAAAAACCCACAAAAAACCACCCACCAACCACGCAACCACCATTGTGTACCCTTCTATTTGCAGCAATCGGTCGGCGAGCTCGGAGCAAGATAACTCAGATCAATCCGAGCACTCGGAGAAATCGCCGCTGGTTAGCGCGAGGTTAGACAATCTAGCTAGGCTCTTCTTTAGCAAGTCGATGCCAGCGGAAACCGGAAGTAGAGATACCATAGATTCAGTACTGAATACAAGGTTGCATTTACTACTCTACTCTATACTATACTAAATATTTATACTACTTTGTAATTAGCTTGTACTAATACTTGAGATATCCAGCATCAGCCTCCCACTAGTGCCGTATTCTCAAGTGCCATATTTTTTCCGTTTTGCTTGCCCAATTCATATCGTTTTGGTTCTGTTTCGATTCAGTTGATTTTTTATTCCAGCTCGACAGCACTTTGCATGCCAGAAATGAATAGAAATAATAAAAACCGAAAATGCTTTTAATGTTTGCCACACGTAGATTTTTCCTTTCCGTAGCAACCAAAGAAACCACACTGAACTATTCTTTTTATTCGAACTAATACACATGCACCCGTACATAGAGATAACACAAGTAATTCAGAGAAAACCCATCTGATTTTCAAGAGGGTTGAGCCGCAGCAAGCAAAATATAATTAACTTGAAAGCTTTTGTGGGAAATAATATTTGTATTAAAAAAAGAAATATATGTATGTTTATATGGTATAATAGAAACTTCCCTTATTTCCCCTAACTTTCAGCGAATATCTCTGGCTTTGACTCTCTTCCTCTGTAGCGAAATATTTGCCGCAACTTTATTCTCGAAAGTTTTCTCATTTCGAATGAAAAGCCAAAGGCAGTGCCAAAGTCAAAGTATTAAATGCGATGATAGAATGCATTTTCCGCCGCACCCAATCCCCCTTTTCTTTTGTTCAAAAAGGCAGGTGAAAGTTTGCCAAGGTGAAAATTCCTCAAATTAGATGCCCTGCCATACAAATACACTAGCAGAAAAAAAAGGGTTAAAGTGAGGGTCGAAATTATTAATATAAAATATATAAGAAAAGAATGTGATAAACAAAATATATATTTAGAAATGATTTCGTGTATCGTTAATATTTTTTAGAGTATAATTTTTATTGACATATTTTTATTGGCCATTTAACTAAAATTCTTTTCAGTGTTCAAAAATTGCAAATTAAATTATCAACTCAGCAAAAGTTTGCTCGAAAAAGGCGAAAAATTGATTCACGCGAGTGTGCGGATGTATCTGTGTGTGCCTGCCTAGGTGTATGTGTGTGTGTGTGAGTGTCCGCCCAATGCCCTCCCCCTTTCAGCTCCCCTTTCCCCCCTTCCAGCCACGTGCTGAGCCGTATGATGAATGTGCAAGCGAGCGTGAGCATCTGTTCGTGTGTGTAAGTGTCTGTCGATGCGGAGGTGTGTGATAGGTGTGTATGTGTGTGCCCCTAACGAGCAGATGAGTGTGCATGTGTGAGTGCTGCAAAGTATGCAATAAAAAATTTCACACACGAGCACGTTAATTACGCGCGGCATCCGAACATTTTTGAAGAACTTCAGGTCCCCCCGACCAATGGAGGTTGTATCTCCAGGGCCCAGGTATCTATGTATCTGGCAAATGCTTGTACCTCTGGCCCTGGAACTCTTCGGTTGGCTTATTTCCATTAGTCGCAGATGCTTGGTATTTTATTAATGAACGTAGAACCTGATGCTCGAAAGGGTTTTAATATTTTTAATTAAAGGTTATTGGTGTGACTTTCTAAATTGAGCGGAAAAATGCTAAAATATATTTTGTGGATTTTATTTGAGGAAAATGAAGCAACTTTTCATTTCAGGTTGAAGTTTATGCATCTCCCAAAAATCCTAAATTGCAAAGGTTCCCTGAATATTCTTTAAGCCTCTTTAATAAAGGCAAATATATATGTATTTCCACAGAAAATCTAATTTATTTCTTACTACATCCGAGAGTTCAAATCTGCCAGCCGTAGCTTCTTTTACTCATTTTCTCTTTACCGTTTCACCACCCACGTTCCAGAGTTGGCAAACAACAAGTGTGTCGAGTGTTTTGCAAATATTTAAACTGCAATATCACAAAGAAGATAAACGAAAGAAAGTCACCTCTCCGTTTTTGCAACAAAAATTAGCTTAAATCAACAAACAAACACCCCTGAGCACAAACACACTCACACACACACACTAGGGTACAAAAGTATACGGCGTTACAGCTGCAATCGGAGTCAAGGCCTTGAACAGCAGGGAAATGAGAAATATTTCACATACGCACCGTTGGCCAAAAGCGCAAGCCATGCGCCTAAAGAGACAGGCAAACGGGCAAAGAGTTTTCTCGGCTTTTGGTTGTTCTGGTCTAGCTAACGCACACACACGAGTACACAGAGGGAAAAATCCACAACAATTGGTCATCAGAGGCAACACTTTTAAAAATTACTGACTGATTTTATAATTGGAAATTCGAAAACAGGAAGACAAAAAAAACCAATTAACTATGAAATTTATTTTATTAAACTATAATTTTATTAATTTTAATATTCTGCTATAAATATTTTACTAAAGGAATCTAATTACTCTAGGATTTATTTGAAAATTTTAAATTAATATATTAGTTTAATTTTTTTTTCTCCGTGTGCCTGTGTTTATTTTCATTTCGTTTTCGTTTCTGCAAGTTTTTGTGACGCAATGAAAGTGAAATGGATTGAGAGGAAGGGAGCAGCAGAAGAAAGGCAGCCTCTTGGCCAACATTTTATGCCGCACACGAACACACTTTCACTCTCACTCTGACCCCCTCTGTCCCCACCCAGCTCCCCCGTGCGTCTCACTTTCGTTTTGTGCCTTATTAAATTTTCAAACACATGCTAAACTTAACCCGAGGATGTGCTTAACCTTCGCTCTGTTTTGATTGAGTGGCCGTAAGTGTTTGTTTATGAGCCTGTCCCGCTCCCACTCTACCTCTCTCTCTCTCTTCTCTTCTCTTTCTATTTTCTCCTCTTTTGTTACAATTGCCGTCTTTGTTATTTTGCCTCTCTCTTGCTCTTCCTAATCTCAGTTTCTATCTCTGTTTCTGTCTTGTTTTTAAGCCTCCAAGTGAGTGCAGTTTGTCTGGCTTTTCTTCTTTCATTTCGTTTGACACCGTTTCCATTTTTTGTTTTTTTTTTTTTTTTTTAATTTTTTTGCACTCTGCTCTTTGTACAACTCTTCACTTGCAACAAATAAATAAATTAAAAACTGTTTCTAAAAACTCAAACACACAAAAAAGGATACCGAGCTAAACGAAATGAAATGATAAACTCTTGCTTCCGTTTCCGCTGCGCCATTGTGCAGGCAGTTACTTCCTCTTCCTCTGGCCTGACCCTTGTGTTCCGCTCTCCTCATTGAGTTGCAAATTCCTTCGTCCTGCGGCACCTTTCAACTTCCTGCCAACGAGAAAAAATGTTGCTGTGCAAATTATTTTGTGTCTCCCTTGTTTTTGGCAATTGTCCTGTGGCCCGTGCAGATGGTGATGAGGTTTTTTCGGGGTCTCCAGGGCGCCGTTTTCTGGTCAATTTTGAATTGTTAAATACTGCGGTCAGGGATTGTGTTAGTACATATTGTGTTCTGCTAGGTTAAATACACTTGTCGAATTTTATATTTAGGAAATTCAAATTGGAATTATAATTATAACATTATTTATGATTGGTATTTTGATTTATAATCAAAACCAATGCTCATTTTGGAAGAAACTGATTTTAAACCTTCAAATAAAATAGTTGCATTTCTAAATAAAACAATAAATACCATAAACAGGGTTCCCCGTTGTCAGTTTAAAGCTTTAACATAAATAAATCGAATGCACATAATTCCATTATCAAATGCCTAGGAATCTCAAAATTAATTATGAATCTGTGAAATTTATCTGTCCCCCCAAAATTCCTGCATTTAAACCTAAACCTGATACTGAGGAATCAGCAAACAAAATCCCTGTAAATAAATTATTCAACATGAGACCACATAATTGAAATGGAAGGACGAAAATGCTTTGCCGCTGGTCAAGTGCGGTCGCTTATGCAAATTCTGGGAAAATTTATGTTAATTGAGCCCCTCCCCGATGGTCGTTGTAAATAATACCTCGCCAAAGTGTGATGCGATGAATGTCAAAGCGTTTTCTAGAAAGCCAACTCATGATTAGTTCTAGTTTTAGTTGTAACATACAAAAACCAATTTTCCTTAGTTAGCAATTATTCAACTACGTATGCTCTCTATCAACAATATTATTTGTGGCCTTGGCAGACACGAGAGTTAAAATGTTGTTTGGCACTTTTCAGGCCCAACATCAAGTATCAGTATTCCGCCTTGGACAGCGGCAATGGGATCGTGGAGCGGAGTCCTAGGGAGCGGGCCCAGCGGGAGAAGGCCCTGAACGCCACCCAGGAATGGATTCAGAGTGCCAATGGACGCTACGAGGTGATCGCTCACCTGGATGAGATTGGCTCGAGGCACGGCAAGAACTGGTTTCTGGTCACAGATGCTTCGGTAGGGTGTTTATGCAGTGCCTCTTATCATATAGCTTTAATTGGGTTTGCTTATAGGTTCGCACAGATCGTCTGCTGACCCTGCTACCTCTGCCCCCCGACTGCGTGGCCTTCGAGGATCTGCCGCCCAACGAGTGTGCCAGGGAGATTCTCATGGAGCTGCTCGGCTCGCTGCATCATCCGTACATATATCCCGTGCTGGACCTGGGCTTCTTGCGCAACAGCTCGCATAACTATGCCTGCCTGGTGACGCCCTTCAATTCGCGCGGCAGCCTTAAGGATCTCATATACAAAGTGATTGCTTTTATATAAAATTTGTTTAAATTTTAATTAAATAAAAACCATGCCCCGTTTTAGGCACAGTGGAACGAGCCGTGGGCCAAAAAGTACACGCGCAAGCCAAACGGCTTGCCGGTGAGCCAAGTGCAGCGCCTGGGGCGTCAGATCCTGGAGGCACTGCTCTTCCTGAAGGAGCGCGGCTTTCCGCTTCACGGTCACCTTCACAGCGGCAATGTCATCCTGCAGAACGGGGCAGCCAGGTGAGTTCGTTCAGCCGTGAACTAATTTAATAATGACTGAAATATTTGATATCGAAGCGGTGGCCATCGGTGGCCCCCTCCTGAAATTTCAGTCATGCAAAATTCAGCGAAAAAGAAGGGAGAACGATATCGGGCCTAAATGGCAAATTAAAAGCAATTCAACGAAATCGTTGGCCATTTCGTGGCACTTTAAATGCATGTCCCCCGACCCTTGTCCCTCCCATCCAGATCCGTGTAACTGCTGTGCGACAACGCGTAAAGCGCCCGCCCAGGGCCACCCACTCGGAAACATCGAATGGGTGTAACAAAAATAAAGCTTTAGCTTTTTGCCATTTTAAAAATAAATGCTCGTCGCAAAAAATGCTTATACTGCAGCGAATACCTATAGGTGAAAGTCAATGAAAGAGCGGATTTCTTTGTTCTTTATTTTTATTTTTTGTTTTGCTTGTGCCTTTCTTTGTTTAAGTTTGCGCCAAGTGCATGACCCAATTTAGTTGCCGTCGTCGCTGGGGGGAGGACATTGAAAAAAGCTGATTTTCATATAAATTGCTTATACATATGTACAGCCATCGATAGGGCCAAGTGATTGCAAAAGTCCATTGCCAGAGCAATGGAGAGTAGTAAGCTGGAAAGCTGATTGATGGAGTGGCAAAGCAAAATACTTATTCAAGTGGGATTGCCTTAGAAATCTCTCGTTTTTCCTCTGGGAAATGGTAATCAAGGAAAGGATGTTAGGATAAATCAGAGCTGTAAAATCAAAGGCAAAATAACAGGCCACCAATTAAGAGACGATTTATTCAGTTAACAAGGACTTGAGCTAAGAAGGCTCAGAGAATAGAGATAGTCCAGGATATTCAGGTTCCTTTCGCAAAGCTTAATTAACATTTTTGTGAAATAATTAGCATACCTTTGCCATCAAAATCCATCAACTATCCAACACCGAGAATCAGCATCTTCAGAACGCCTTTTGTCAGCCAATTTGGGTGCTCTTTTCCTGCTAGTCAGCAATACTGCGCTCTAATGAACACTGGCAGGACTCTTGAGCCAAAAGCCCGGGCCAATCTGCAGTATACGGCACTGTGTAGTGTCATAATATTGTCATATCAGGTCTGACATACGCTCTTTGTCATAAAGGCCTGACCCCTCTCGCTCGCACAGAAATCCATAAAAGTAGGCACTTTGTGGCCGTCGTGGCCACGTGTTGACCATCAATACATGGATGTGGCCATCGAATGTGCTGCATAATTAAGATCATGAATAAGGGAGCGGGGATATGGAGGGGCTCGGCATTTAATTATGCATTCTCCGTGACATGTGTTTATTGCTCACCAGGTTATCGGGCCTGGAGAACGGTCTACTGGGGCTCAGCTCGCGGAATAATGCCGTCATGTGGTCCCGCTCGGTCACCGAGATCGAGAACGTGGACATTGTCTGCTTCGGCCACCTGCTGTACGAGATGTGCACGGGCCAGGAGCTGACCACACCCAAGCCGTCCATGCGGGTGCTCGAGATGGAGATGCAGCACTACCCACAAATTGGCCAGGTAACACGAAGTTATGGAACCTTAATTAAGGTATATAAAATTCTATATTTTCCTTTATAGATTCTGGAGATATTAGGTCTTATCTTTGAGCCGCCTAGCGGCGTCTGCCCCTCCGTTGAGGACCTAGTCCTCTGCGATCTCTTTCGCAGCATCGATTTGCGCGAGCTGCGTGGCCCCTGTTTTAGTGTAAGTATTCTCAAGTCATTTAAATTAATTATTTTAAAATATTTTGCTTGCAGACAATTAAGCCGAGCCTCAGCAGGTCCACCCTGAATCTGCTGCATGCGGTTAAGAAGCGCCAATGCGCCTCTCTGGGCCACTCCCTCAGCGAGGCGAACTCACCCTGCACGCCGCCCTCGACGCCGCACGATCGACGCACTGGGTGAGTAGCACCACCGTCGGCTTAGTTGTTTCTTAGCTTTTCACCTAGAAGCAAACTCTGCCAACTTTTCACCTTCTCAGTCATCGGCATAACCCACATAAGTCCCTCACACACACACAATCTGTACACAGTTCATCGTCGTGTCATGTTAATCGGTGTGATGGAATCAGGAAGTGATCTATTAGTCCGTCAGTCTTAGAAATTATTTTATAAAGAGAACTGAACTATGATACCAAATATGAGGAATTTTATGTTTAAACTAAGGATAGTTGTGTAAAGAGATTATCAATAGATGTTTTAAAGTAAAATTAATAACGCTTTAATGTTTTCTTTAAAGTTTTTATTAGACAATTTTGTTTTAACTTTAACTGTTAACTTTAAGATATATGAATGCTTTTTATTGTAATGATTCTAGAGTAATGTTATTTAATAATTTCTGTAAAAATAAGAATAACCTCTGAGCCATAGGCTGAAGCTCTAGACCTAAAAGACATTTCTGAGATTTAAACTTTTAAATTTATAGAAAGATTTCTCTGTCCCCCATTACCATATAAAACTCACAATATAAATAGGCTCTTTAAAAAATATTTAAAATATTTTTAAAAATATTTTCGAAGATCCAAAAGACCTATTTTTGCTTCTAGTATAGTCATAGCTCCGCCTCATGTTGGGCGTGAATTTAATCCCCGCTTTGGGCCTGTTAATCCCGTTCTTGTGCACTCGCATTTCGGGCTAATAAAGAGAGACTCACACACATGCAGACACACACACACACACACACACACACAGAGCCATGGAGAGGTTAAACAAAAAGACACGACAAAGAAATGACGGCCAAGAGAAACTAACACACGGACAGATGGCAGAGCGAAAAATGTGGCCAAAAGCTTGATGATGTGCGTGTGGCTCCGGGTGTGTGTCTGTGTGTGAGTGTGAGTGCGTGCCTAAAGGTAATTATGGTAATGCCCTGGACTCTGCTCAGCCTGACCCATTCCATGCCATTCCCATTCACCGGAGCCTCGGGCAGAATTTAAAATTATGCATACAAGACAGGGATATAATTGAGTGATAAAGAACGAGGACGGAAGGAAGCTAGCAGTCCCGAAAAAAACAGCAGACAGACAGAAAAAGTGTCCTCATTTTGTTGTTTTGCCTCATGTATATTTAAGCATCCCAATGACCCCGTGTAAATTTACTCAGCTGCCTCGGCAAAAAAAATATTAACTAAATACTCAAACGCATGTTTTTTACTTACATTAATTAAACCAATTTTATGTAGCGGAGGATTTTTCAACTAAAGTATTTTTTCCGTATGCAATGTTTTACTCTCTCTTTCTCTCCTACTACTACTACTACTACCGCCTACTACTACTACTACTACTACTACTACTCAACTCTGTTGTGTGTGTGTATCTGTGTGTTAAATCTATCTTAGTGTTGCGAAAGCGCCCAGAATCCCGTTACCGTTGCAGTTACCGTTACAGTTGCCGCTACACCAAACCCATCATCTTCTACACACATACCGATCCGCCCTCGAATGTCTATCAACGTTCACTTTTGTTTACATCACCTATGTGTGTGTTTTGTTTTTGATTTACAAACTCTTGCATTTCTGCATTTGTTTATTTACATAACCCGTTCGACTAACTAAAAAACCAACAACAACAACAACTACAACAACAACTCCAACAACTCCAACAACAACTATAACAACAGTGTTCTGCCTGCGCCCTATGAAGTCTTTCGTATGTACTAATCCGAAACCAAACCCAACTGAAACCAAAAAAAAAAAAGCAAAATAAACCAAAACCAAACCCCAAACTGAACTCACAAAAAATTATATCTCACAATTAAATTTTACAAAACTGAATATCGTGTGAAACAAAATGAATACCTGAATAAAATGAATACCTGAAAATAAAACCATTAACTGCAGAGTATGCTAAAAAATCAGTCATTTTTTGTACGAATATGTAAATTTTTTATATCAAATGGAAAATGAAATCAAACTAAAAGAAAAAAAAAACCTAAAATTGTGGTAAGTGGCAATTTTTCTGTATGATCCACTGCACCACCAGCCAGCCAGCCACGCAAAGCAAGCAACACCACTTGCACACCTCAAAGTAAACCAAATCGAAGCTCCATTCGATGCGAGGGGCCAGCAGAAAGTGCAGAAAACATATATTTATTTATTCATTTAACGAGTGCCAACCACATTATCCCAATGCCTTTTGTTTGCACTAGTTTTTAGACTTTATAGTTTGCATTATGAATTCTTTCTATATATCTGAATGTTGTCCCTGCCGTAGCTTATTTGCTTAAATCTCACCATAAATCCTGTGAACAAACGTTTATGTTTATATTGTTGATTGCACGATGTAAAGAATATATGTTATATATGTACAAAGGCAATATTTGTTTTCGATTAAGCACTGAATGCCCTTTTCCTAGTGGGTTAAATGTTTTCAATTTTAGTCTGCTTTTCGATAGTAATTGAAATGTAATTTGATTAGGCTGGTAATTTGTGATATTTTGGGGGATTACAAAATGAGAATTAAAGCTTTTAACTGAACCTGTAGTATTTAATAATTAAATAAATCTGTGGGTTGTTGTAAGCTTGTAAAATGAAACACTTACCACCTTTTAAATGAAGTTTATCCCTTCTTGAGATATCCTAGTATCTGAGATACCAGCAGAACCCTAGTTTTGATAGGCCACTAATTGAGTTTGTGGAGAGCAGGCTCGATTGGAAATTCGCACGTATTGCCGCTTCTGTTGCAGCCGCACACTCACCAACACACAACACACCACACTCATCGCATCCAGTGACATGCCATGGCTTCTCTGCATATCCAAACACAAAAGAAATCCGAACCAGGTGCCGCAGTCGGAGTGCGATTGAAAATTCCAAATTCTGAATTTCTGATTGTTGTTCTCTGGCCTCTTCCCTCTTCTCCAACCGCCCGTCCAAACAGTATCAGTCGAACAATGGACTCATTTGACATATCAAGCGATTCGGAGGAGGGTCTGCTGGAGGAAATTGTGGTCGGTGGGAGCTGCCACCGGCAGCACTTGCTGCGCCTGCAGCAATGGCACTCCGCCCACTCGTACGTCCACTCGTACGACCCGCCCTCAGAGTCGCCCATCCACTACTGTGACCCGGCGGCCCTCTATTCGGATGACAATGGCCACGAGCCGGAGCCGGGCCAGGAGCACCTGCCACCGACCATTCGGTGTAGCACCAGCAGCCAGAGCAACCTGAATGTGCTGCTGGCCGAGGGTGTGGCTGCCACCGAGGACGGCTACGAGGCCCAGGAGGTGGAGGTGGAGGAGTTCGAGGTTCTCGAAGAGGAGGAACCCAGCGGCTCGTCGGGAACTCAGAGGCTGCAGGCTCCGGCCTGCACGTCGTCGGCCGCGGGAGCCTCTTTCAATCACCAGCTCACCGCGGATATGTGCAACTACAAGAACTCAAAGAGCCGGCGGCTGGAGTACTCGCTGAAGTGCCTCAAGTACGGTCGCAGCAATCCCTCCCAGGACTCGGCCTTCGGTTCGCTGACCGACAACGACCTGTCCATCGGTTCTTCCAGCATTCGGCTCAGCAGCTTTCAGTCCATCTCCTCGCCCATCGACGAGGGCGTGGAGGATATCATCATAGCCACCACCACGGGCGGCAATGAGACCTGCCTGGAGCTGGCCACCATTCCCCGGAGCATGGTGTCCCAGGACTCGGCCATTTCCTCGCCGTGCCGCGAGAGTTCCCCCAACAACTTCCTTCACATCGACGATGCCATGTCGGGCACGGGCTCCACTTCATCCGGTTCCAATTGCGGCTCCTACGGGAACATACGTCCCCAGCAGTTTCCAGTCTCGCTGTCACCGAAGATCTTGGTAACGGCCACCAGCAATTCGAGCAGCTCTTCGCTGGCCTCCAACAGCAATGCTGGTCAGGGTCAGACGACGGGACAGGGCCATCCCCAGCAGCAACAGCAGCAGTTTGATCCGCCCAAGATCCTGGTCAACGATCAGAACTCCATCTACACCACATCGCCCTCGAAGCGATCGGGAATGATAGAGGTCTTCTCGCAGAAATATCGGGTGAGTCGGAACTTACAGTAAAATTTAGGTTTGAAATATTCGGTATTATCAAAAGATACATTTTAAAGCAAGCATTTTTCAGTTAATTAACTGAATATTTTATTTCCTGTAAAGAATAAAATATAACTTTGTCTAAGTGTGTAAAAAAAAAGCTTAATTAGTTTCCCTTCCAGGTGAGCTCCTTCGAGGACATGTCCCCGAAGCGAACCTCTGACAAGCAGCACCTGAAGCACGTGAACCGCCTGGCCTTCCGCTCCTTGGAGGAGGAGCGCCGCATCGATAACGCCTTCCTGCCGATGGCGGATCGCACCCACTCGGACAATCGCGTGAACATGCAGAGTGAGAAGTACAAGAAGCTCACCCACGCCTCCTTTCGCATCAGTAAGGGCCAGGGCCAGGAGTCGCCCACGGCCACGCCCACCAGCCAGACGCCGCCCAGTCATCCGAGCAACAGCATCGAGATGCAGCGCACCGGCAGACAGACCCTCTGGCGGGACAGCAAGTTCTACAGAAAGAACCGGATCGCCAAGAGCAACGACTCCCTGATGGAGAACAATCCGTCGCCGAGGATCTCGCCCTGCTCACTGCGGGACAATCAGTACGAGAGCAGCAGGAGCAGCTCCCAGGCCAGCCGGAGGTCGCTGAGCGGAAGCCAACAGATGCTGAGCGTGACCACCAGCTTCTGTGGCAACGGCAGCGGCGGCGGCTCTCGCAACGCGGCCAGGTACTGCAGCTCCAAGAGCGAGGACCTGGGCGAGTCCTCCGACTACTTGAGAGTGATGGACGCCCGCAAGTCGTACTCGGAGAGGCATCTGGTGCGGCTCAAGCAGACGGCCATTAACAACACGCACAGCGAGGACGAGATGAGCTTCAACGATAACGACAATAATGCCACGGCATCATCGCAGCAGGGCCTGGGGCTCCAGTACAATCAGCCCCACTACAATCAGAGGAATCACCCTCAGGGCGGCAGGTGGAGCAGCAGCTGCTCCATTGGCAGCCACCTGAAGACGACCAATATTAAGACCACCTCGCTGTCCGCTCAGTCCAGCCAATCGAATTTAGTGGCCACCTCAGCAACTGCCAGCTATCGCACGCCCTCCAAGTCCCTCGATCAGAGCACCGTCATCCCGAGCACCCCAGCCCAGGGCAGCCAGAGTAAGCCTGGCAATCACAGTATCATGAGCAGCCAGAGCAACATCACCGCGAACACCACCAGTAGCAACAGCAGCAGCAGCAGCACCAGCAGCTCGGTGGACGAGTCGCCGTCCAGATTGACCCTCAGTGGCGCCGATCTCTCGAGGATCTTCGTGATGGACATGGACGATGCACCCGGCAGCAGCTGTAGCGAGGAGAAGACACCGCTCCTGGACAGTGTGGAAATGTCGCCGATCAGTCCAACCGAACCGGAGCAGCCGGACCTGGACAAGCTCTAAGAGGATCCCCACCGGGGACAACACTATACACACGCACACACAGACACGTTTTGAGCAGCCGAAATGCAAAGCATGTGATAAAGAAACCAAAAATAGCAGAAATCGAAAGGGGAACCATCAAGTTGTAGAACTATTAGGCTAGGAATGAGATGGCAAGCTAGGAGGGGTTTTCAAAAGAGAGATTTTGGGAGAAATCAGCAACACTTTGCCATAATAATTATAACCTATTTGTGTTGCAGAACCACACAAAGACTTAAATATTATTATTTTCTAAATTTTAATTTATTTAAAATTTGATATTCCCGAAAACTCTCTTTGAAAACACCTCCAGTACCGTCAGTGTTGGTTTAGGTAAGGCAATTCTAATCTTGGTATCACACACAACCACTGACAACCACTTTCTAAACACTCCGGAGAAAATACATAAATGTAAAGTTGGGCTGCTTTCGCTTAATCCACACACAAACACACACACCCAAAGCTTTCTTCTGGTAACAATAATATTTTTGTCTTTATATTGAACTTTAGCCGGTTGCTTTTACAGCAATGCGTACTTACTTAGAATATCTCTCCACTGAAGCTAATCTCTAGACTGCTAAGCCACAAGACAACACGGAAAAAACAAAAGGAAGCCAGTATCCTGCTGATGAGTTGTTGCTTTTTTTTAACAAAATATAAACAGAGATAACAATTTTCGAATTATACGGAATTATACACTTTACTTGGTAGTTGATTGAATAGTTAAGACTTGAAAGCTTCGCAGCTTGGCGCATTGAAAATGTTTTACTGTAGCCTAAAATCGTTTTAAGCCCCCCCTTCGACGGGGTCGTATTTTAAATATATGCATACATTTTAGGGAACCAAAACCAGCAAGGAGGAACGAAGCCGAGGAAGCCTCTCCATTGAATGCAATTTAGTGGGGACTCTGCCTCGGAGAGTTCACAAGTTATAGAGTTACGACTTCTTTGTTTTGTATCCTCGGTTAGAAAACGTCATATAGGCAGCACTTCAATATCGCAACGGAAACAGAGTTAAACATAATCGTATGAAACCGTAAATACAATACAGAAATGCAATCAAGTTTACTAAGGTATCGCAAGCGAAATATCACAAGGCCACACACAATCGAACACAAGATAAATATACACACCTTACGATCATATATATATTATATAGAAGGTAATATTAGACGCACGCACTTAGCGAGTCGCACCCAACCAAGACGATCCAGACCCGCATCCGAATGCAGATCCACAACTACAACCCCACCCAATCCATTCAGTGAACTGAGACGCCCCTACCTGTATTATTCGTAGTTAATGGACGCGTAGGACATTGTTTACGGGACCCCTAGTACGTACTTGTATTTCCCCACAGCCGTGTAAAGATTCATTTCGCTTGGAATTATTTTACGGTTTACTTGTGTATATGTACCCCGAATAATTCCAGAAAAGCCCTGAGAGAAATAAATATTAAACGAGAAAACAATAAATTATTATCAAGAGTTTTACTCGAGGAAACAGGGTACTTTACAGGGTGGTACTTTAACAATAAGATAGTATTTAAATGTACTTTTTATTTTCTAAAAAATTCAAATTTTTAAAATTCGGATTTTTGGTTAAGCTTAGAATGGTGTCATCTCTATCTAGCTTTATCTCTAATCACTGTGTTTATTTTGGTAATAAGAAATGGCTTAAAAACAGACTAATAAATAAATTCGTAATTAAGGTTTAGGCACTAATTTATCATTTTTTTTCTTTTCTTTTTCTTTTCATTAAAATTTACTTCTTAACCTTGACTTTCATCTGCATTTATTTGGGTTTATGGTTGACAATAAAAAATGGTGAGCTCGTGTCCACATTTTCATCGAAAAATTGGAATCAGCAAAATCAGAGGCTGGAATGGCGAGCGCTGGCAAAACATATACTCAAACCCTTATCGGTTCGCCCTAGTTTTATTCTCTGATGGCTTGTTGTTCTTGTTGCACAAGGTGTTTATACATATGTGTTACTGAAAATCAAGAATTTGAACAATATATCCTATAGGTGACAAGCATAGAAAGGATGTCCTGGGACTCGGCGTCCTGCCGAAAAAAGTGAGATGCGGATGGTGGCGCTTGCTGATCTCGTTGCGACTCTTCACCTGCCGCACACTCTGGCAGCTGTTGACCAACTCGTTAACCTCGCCCTCCAGTTATGACCGACGATCATCTGGGACGTATCCTCGGGCCAGTGCACGCAGCAGTTTGCTTTTCATAGTGCTCCGGATCCACGTCTGCCGGCTGGGTGAATGAGCCCATCAAGACAGGGTCAGCTGCTGGCGTCCTGCCACATAGGGGGTGAACGGAGACATGACCTGCAGGCCCCAACTGAGGCAGGCGGTTCGTACTAGTGTCTGGCTGGGACTTGGTTTCGCCACCTATGCAGGCATTTGGCGATTCCGGCAAGAGCGCCACTGTGGAGTTCACAGCGTTGCCAGAATGCTGCACAAGCTAACAGTGCTGCCAGACTTTTCGGTCCGAACTGCTTGCGAACTGCTTACTTTACACTGGGAG
>JAEIIJ010007280.1:0-36141 GCA_018904815.1 Drosophila ogumai
AAAAAAAAAAAAAAAAAAAAAGGGAAACCGAAATCCTGGCACGCACCTGATGCCCAAGGATCAGGGGGTCGTTGGCTATAACTGGGCTTACCAACATGCGATTGTTTATGGCTGGAAAAAGGAATAAGGGAGATACCTGAAATAATAATCGAACATATCCAATATGCATTTATTTATAGCGGTTGCCTGGCATTCATTACAAGCCACTATTTGCACAGAGGAAAATGGTGGAAAACAAATAAAATATTTATGGCTTCAACATCACTTTTAACTTTGTATTTAAACTAAACTAAACATTTCACTGATTTAGACCAAAATGAATCCAAATTGATTAAGCTGTTGCATTTCCACTTAATTAGAGTTTTCAAAGAAAATCTAAACTGCACAACGCCCAGTTAATTGCTCAAGAATTTCCGGATCAATTAGGGGTTAAATTATGAAGTATTTGCCGCACCGAGTAAATCAATTAAAGAGCGATTAAAAATATATACAAGCATGCCAAGCATCGATTGTGGCTTTGCACATCATTTACATGGCAATCACCTCATAATATTGAGACACTTTGTGGTCGGCCACAGGGCATTCCACTCAAAGTCCGGAATGCGGCATTCTTCAGGGGATTTGCTGGGGGAGCTGCTTCATCTCCATCTATCGATTTACCTGTCATCTCAATTAAATAAACATTTTTAATCAAGATGAGAGCCGGACACACACGCACGCACATCTATTGGCCAGGCAAATATTTGCAGGAGCCGAATATCATGGATTGATGAGCGTGTGCTCGGACACGGGATAAACAAATAAATAAAATGTAAACAGGCAAGCGCACACAACAGATATTTGACAGACTCTGAATAATTTGCTAAAGCTTAACTAAGCCTGACCTGACTGAAGGCAAAGCCAGTTTAAATATTCCCTTCTGCGCCGCCGACTGTTTACAATTAAAATGCACAAAAACCGCAGGCTCCTTCGGCACACGCACTCACATATTAAATACTTCGGCAGGGCGAGAGAGACTGTGTATTCCAGTCACAATATTGAGAATATTTTTGCACGCAGTGCGGTTTGTTTATGCGTCTGCCGAAGCGTAAAAAGTCGCACAATGTGACAGTTAAATATTGTGGGATATATGTTTTTTACGGTCCCACCAGGGCGGGGGCAACACCGATGCACGAGAGTCAGTGCCATGAGGCAATAACAGGCGAAACAAAAGTTAATTAAGTTCTTAAAGGACCGAATGATGCCCTCCTTTTGTCGCCATTTCTCTCGTCCTTTTCGCTTTGTCCTGTGTGCTTTGCATATCTCAGCGAAAACGATGACACCACGTGGCAGCCTGGAAATGAACGAGCAGGCGGAGGATAGCCAGAACGAAGGCGAGAATCCTCGCACGCGGTAGGTGCTGCCGTTCACATAAATTGATTCCATACAAAATGGTATAATTCATTCGCGTTCCGTTTGCACCTCGATGCCCGATGCTGCATTGCACGGCCCCATGGGTGAGCAGGATATGCGCAGGATGGCCGGCTGCTGGGTCCCAATCCTTCGGATTACCATCGCGTCCGCACTCGCTGGACAATATAGTAAATCATGCCATCCAATGGGGCCAAAAGTGTCCGGACAAATCAACTTTATTTCGGGATTTGTGTTGAAAACGATTTAAAGCTGAACGATGATACATTTTGGCAAAAGTTGCACATGTACAAATAATACAGATTTCTCATGTTTGAAAATTGTTAAAATTAAAATGTAATCTATCCATTTTGATGCCCGAAAATGTGTGGAAAATGTAGCAATTTAAGCTCTATTTCTCCCTTTACTTTACTTTACCAGTCTGTTGTCTAAAGGTGGTCCCTCCGACTAATTAGTTTACTAACCATTAACACCACACCTTCACCAGCAGAGATGGCCCTTTGGGCCAAACCGGCAGGACCTGAAACTTAAAATGGCACTCACGTAAGGAGTTGACACCGCGACTTTGGGCCAACTCAGCGGCGACTCTGTGCCAAGTCAATTTATATCGGGCGCAAACTGCGGACAACGGCCGACAGGTGAGCAAAGCTCCGGGCCTGGCCCATAACTCAAGGACTCAAGGAGTCGAACGGAGGCATCTACCAAATTTAATTACAGCTACATATTAGTTGGAAGTTGCATAAACAAGAACCAGGGCGTGGTCCTATCGGGTGGGGGTAAGTCTGGCGAAGTGTTTTGCAATTTTAGCAGGCGGCCAAATTGCAGGGAATCTCTTGGTCCTGCTCCTCCTCCTGCTGTCACTTCAGTTTCCTGGCTAGCTGGACAAACTTGAGCCAATTTCATGCTGCAGCCCACGAGAAATATAAGGGAAAAGAAGACCAACCTCGACTAGGACGTCTATTACTTGCCTTCTCAGCTCAACTGCTCCTCCGGCTAGTAGTGTGGGTGTGTATTTGGCCAGAGTCGGAGCCACTGTCTGGGCCAGGGCCATAAATTATTAAATTTTAACAAGTTTTTATGCAACGGCAACATCCTGTCTCCTTGTCAGACAAACCGCCGTCCTCCGCCCAAATCGGGCAACTTGGTTTACTTTGTCAGTGGCCGGCCAGTACGTGACCGAGAACCAAGAGCTCTCAGATGGAGCGAGCAGTATCCTTCGCCCCCAGCTGCTGCCACGCCTCTAATTGCAAGGCATGCGGCCACTTTGATTGCAATAATGATATTATTAATTGTAACAACTTTCCACTCTGAAGGCTTCAAAACACAGCTTAAAAAAGGACTCTGGCTGGGAAAGGAAATTATATGTGAAAAGTTTCGGCTTAAAAATTCGGCAATTTAGTTTAAAATTTGTATATTATTTGATTAATATTAAAACTGATATTAGGGGAATTTGTATACTACATAGACAACACTATAAATTGATATTTAATTAAGAAAAGAGTGTTAGCTACTATTGTTTCTAATAAATATATATTACTGATACATAATGTAATTTAAATCTTTTAATGAATTCAAGCCTCAAACAACTAATTAAATTTGTAAAATTTGCCAAGTCTAGCCTGAGGCCATTGATCAAAATTATGCAACAATGTTAAGAAGAGCTTAACATAATAGCAAGAAGATAAGCTGCATTAAAACCTACGTTAAGGGGCTTAATTTAATTCAAACTAAAAGGGAAATAAGCACAAAGACCCCGGCAGAGAGAGAGAGAGAAACAAGTGAATAAGCGCCCAGGTATTATTTAGTCCTTTAACACTAAGAACAAAACCGAGCCACAGAAAACAAATTAATTATTATAATTACAAAGGAGTGCGGGACGGTCCATGGTTCGCGCACATTTCATTGCTGCATTGTAAAATGAACTCGGGGTTTAATTACGGGCCATAGCCGGCACTTTTACCGCCAACGGAACGAAAGCAACACGTGACTCCGGCGGCCGCAGGCTCCAGGATACCGGTGGCAGGATTCAGGAGCGGAGGCCGAAATGGTTGCCATAATTACAGAATATTATGCTGCTTAACGAGAGTCTTCTGGCAGTGTCTGCGGCCGGTAGAGCAATACATTATTTATGCCATTATGTGAGCGAAGGCGTGAAAGGAGAGGGAAATCTGTGCGTAAATTTATTCAAAAGTGTCGCCAACGTGACCGACATGACAAAGGAGTCGGCCCTGTCCAAATATGCATAAAATAACAGTGACAATTGATGGGGAGATGTGATACTATCGAGGCAAGTTTAACCGAACGTAACCCTTTGCATTCGAATCAGTTTTATGACTGGGCACAGCTGTGAAAGCTTACCATTATTACTTTTTATGGGAAATAAAATCAAAGGAATAATAAAATATATATTCCAAACTTCTCACCTTAGCAATTTAGCTTATTACCTCTATTATTACCAACAACATCAGCAAGATTTTAACTTGAGTTTAACTAGAATAACCAAGAGCCGGCTACTTATTATTTATGAAAATTGTTTTGCCTGCCACTTGCAAACTTCCTAAAAAAAGAATAAAGAAAGCTAGACAAGTGGGGAATGGAAAAGAAAAGAAAAGAAAAGAATTTAAATAAAAATGAAATTTCTTTAGTTTTTACTATGCAAATTGCTAATTGCACTCATCAACGGTGTGGCCCCCAAGCCCCCGTCTCTCCGCTCTTTCACCTAATGAGAAATGCAAAATAGTCTCAATTTATAAAATGTTCAATGGCAAAACAGAAAAAAAAAAGAGGAGAGCCGAGCAGCCGAGAGCTGGAAAGCTGAAAAAGATGAGCGGCGAGTTCGTTAAGGCAAAAATTAAGCAATGGCCGGGGAGCAGGGGAGCTACGAGGACTGGGGGCACCTATATAGAAACCTAAGTGCCCAGAAATGCGCACGCACTGAGGCGTACAAATTGCTAGGGGACCTTGGGGGGAGCAGAAAAGAAGACGCTATGCTTTCTCCGCGTAGATTTAAACAAAGGTTCCCCAGCGCCCTTTTCTTTACCGTTCCTTTTTTTTTTCGTCCTTTATCACTGCGGGGCGGATTATGCCCAGAACGAGAAGCGAGTGGGCGCCGGAAGTGGGCGGCGAATGTCACGGATGCCACAGCAAGGCGCAATAAGTGTGAAGTATTTGCATGAGAATAAACACGGAACTGAGCAGCGCCGGAAGAGAAGAGATCCAGGAGTGCCAGGAGTGCCAGAAAAAAACAGCAAGTAAATGGAAAGACAATAAGAGACTGTATGTTTTTTGTTGCCCTTCCAACTTGTTAATTGAAAGATTAAATATTAAGGCTATCCTCTTTCTTATTTTATTTTATTTTATTTTAAGCAAGCCCTCAAAAGCAGCAGGTGCAACGTCGCTCACAGATTCACAACCCTGGCGTTCCATTGCCGGAAATTCCCCTCAGTTCGAGTATAACAGTTTCGCTGGCACAGTGAGACAAAGAGGTTCCCGGCGGGCCTGAGCTCTTAAGAGCGTCTTGGCGGTGTACAAGTAACTTTACATAAATTTGCAAAATTCGAGGAACCCGGATTCATTTGCATATTTTATACATCTTGATGAAGGCTGAACTGCCATGTAGAAGTGGCATAATTGAGGCTATCAACTGCTGCTGCATACGTTGCGAATGCAAATGAAACAAAGGCAGTGTCTGCCCTACGATACCGATTTACTCCCGTATAGCCATCGAGTAACGGAGATGGATGGCGCTGAGCTATTTAGCTAAAATACCTTGTAGGCCGGCTGCTGGAAAAAATAATTTAAAGGAATTCATGTAAGCCTGGGAAAGAAAGGGAAATTGAACATCCGTTGCAGGGCAGAACTAGACTGGAGCTGAAGCTGAAGAAGCGGCGAAAAAAAAGCGGACATGGCCACGGGCGGAAGCCATCCGTAAAGCCCAGCTCAACTATCACACGGCTGGCATGTTCTACACAGCCCAACTTAGCTTAACTCAAGTGAACTGAGCAGGGATGCACCGAAAACAAAATAATGTTTGTGCTAGGGTGGCCCTTGTGAGAGTCCTTCCGAGGCACATGGCGTTTGAGTAATGTCACGCATACGCCGTGTGGTTTGCAGGTAAAACGTTAACGTATAATATTAATTTGTTTCTTGTTTCTAAATACACTTCTTAGTAGCTAAATGAATTCCTACCTTAAAATAACAATATTTAAACATTACAATTAAAAGCTCGAGAAAAGATACTTCACATTATATTTAATACCCAAAATATTAGAGCTTTCCTTTGTGTATTCTCCAAGGTTCACCCCAGCATATATATACATCATATATATATACTTTAGTGGCTGATAATGCTGATGACTCCAAGGCTCTCGGAGATACTCGCATTTTCGGGCCGCCGTTGATGACGCTGCCGGCGGACGAGCGTGCGAAAATCCAAACTCGAGGCGGCAGGGGAAATGGATAACCATGAATGAATGAAAGGCGGATGTTCGCCACCAAGCCGCCGTCAGCAGAGCAGCGATTACACCAACAATTAGGGCCAAAGACGGAGCTAAGCGCCGGAATCAGATGGAGTAGAAAGAGCAGCAGCAGCAGCAGCAGCAGCAGCAGCGCCAGCAGTTAGCAGGCCAAGTACCAAGGATCCAAAAGAGGATGGAGGATGCAGGAGAAGTCCTGCCACAGTTTAGGACTATGGGGATAAGCAAAATAATGTGACAAGGCTAAATGGCGGAGCTGACATTGCACAACTCCGGCTGCTTGGCTGCTTGGTTGGTTGGTTGCTTGACTTGGCATGGCCCAGAGCCAGGAGCCAACTGAGTGTGAAGCGGGAAGGTGACCTGCGAGTTGTCGTCGTCCTCGTCGTCGTCATGACGGCGCGGACTAGATTCCCATATTTTAAACTGACTAAGCCGAACTTTTGTGACTTTTAATTGCAGTTAAATGTAATTACACCCCGGGCCGAGTGCATTTTCGCTTTCCTTGCCATTCAAACGGTTAGAACATTTTAAAACGGCAATTAAATTGGATTTTATAATTTGATTTTCCACTTATACACAACAAAATTGCCATTCTAAATTGTTTTTTTTTTATAAATTAAGTCAGAACTTTCCTTTTGATGATACTGCTTAGTATTTTAAAATAGTGCTATAAGACAATGTCTTTAAAATAATTCAAAGAAATTCCTGCAAAGGATGTGGTGTCCTGTCATCTGAAAGTGACTTATGGCCGTGTATCGCGTTTGAATGTAGATATAAAATAACCCTTTCAAGTCATAAATTAACTAAAATGTATTTTGTAAATTATTCTCCAAAAACTAAGCTTTCAATCGCCAAACTAAACTCTAAAATCGATGCCGGGGCAGTCATGCATAAGACCTACAATCGACATGTTTCAATCGAGGATAAAACACTCCAGCACACTTGCAGCCACACCCACACACAAGGCACGAGTCCTGGTTACAAGGATTACATTGCTTAACTGTCCGTACTTTGGAACTTGCTCGAACATACTTATTCAAATGCATTGTAACTTTACTGTTGCCGCTGCTGTGGCTGGGCAGATTGTGTGTGTACTGACTGTGTGTGCGGCTTAAAAAGTTGCCACGACTTTCGGGCCATTATTAAAGGGTATCAGATATAGTCGAAGTAATTTGGTTTTTTAGAGAATGAGAAGAGCTTTGGGAATATTAATAAAATTATGAATGATTTGGAATAATAGCCAAGCAATATACAATTCCCTTCTATTTAATTTATTGACATACAAATATTAATAAATAAAACAATTAATTATTATTGATTATAAGCAATAGAAAATATATGCAACATACTAAATATTATCTATAAGATTACAAATCTAATTATAGTTTGAAATATGTATATTTTAATAGTAATATCCAATAGCCTTTCCCGACTGAAGCTCAGCCCCATCTACACTATATTCCTCATCAATCCCTAAACTCCCAGTCAATGCCACACTCTTTTCTATATAGTATATATATTTCACATATGCAGAGTTCGCCCCCAAAGAATTGTTCAATTGCCAGAACATAAACGTGTGCGTGCAGTTTTTTTTGCCGGCCATTCGCCCATTGTTAGTTTGATTTAGGCGGCAGTATATATGAATTATTATTGTTAAATATGGATATTTATTGCGCTTTCCAGACCGATTGTTGTAATGCGAAACTGCAGCTGAGGCACAAAGCCCTTGATCTGCCGGACAATGTCGGGACATCCTACATATACATATATACACACTGGATGGTCGTGTATTTGAATTTTATGGCCAGCATAATGGGCTAAAATTTTGGTTCCATTCAGAACTTGCCTCATTTCAGGCATATTTATTTCTTTCGAGTGCTTTTCCGAGTGGCACAAAATTTAATTGCACAAAAGTTTTTGTGGAAAACCAAAAATGATGATGAAATGAGCAAGTTTCTTCGTTTTGGGCTAATCAAAAATGTTGCCAGTAGTGCTTTTTAATTGAAAATTGTGGGTCCAATATCAAAGACTCCAACTCGGAGTGCAATGAACGCAATTAGTTTTAAAGCGCAATGTAATTTGATTGCCATTAGGCAGCCAAGAAGGGAAATTAAAAATGAACAAGGAAGGAGCCCAATTGCAAGTGCACAGAACAGCTTCGCTTCAGCTTCAGCTTCAGCTTGAGACAAAACGCAAATATAAAATTTATGTGGAGAGTAGCACATTGAAAATAAGTAAATGGGGGATTGGGCAATGGCTGCGTCCGGGTTTCGGCCCGGGCCCGGACATAGCCCTTGGCTTGAGCCATAAATTGTAACGGCTTTTGGCTGTACCTTATGCAGATTTGTTTAACTTCAAAAGAAAACAACAAATTGCCCAGATGCCGGGATCGGTAGCTGGTACGTACACATTGTACTTTATTTTTATTCCTGTGCTGACTTTTATTTAGCTTGTTTTGTGTTTCAGTTTTCTGTTTTCTTTTTCTCGTTTTTATTTTTCCTCCTCTCAAACATTAATCCACTAAACCGTAAACAAACGAGGCAGTCAACAAAGGACCAACATGGCGTATGAGCTATTAAGTGTGGCCCGAGTGTGTGCGTGGAGTCTAGCCGTATTTTAAGCTTCCTGGGACAACCCTGCACGGGGCAACCCTGCTGCTTCCGCATTCTATTTGTTTTTGTTTTTTCTATACCAATTGCAACTGCAGTTTTCATTTCCAATTGTGTATGCGCCTCGTGCAATTTATGGTCCTGCGAAAGCCATTAAAACACAAATTTTAAAAAGAAATACTTCAGGCTTAAGGAAAGCTTTGGAGAACCACCAATGTCAGTACCTAATTTAATATTTTTCGTTAAAAATATATATAAATAAAATAAAGAACTACAAGAGCTCGAAGGATTATGAGCACACAAAGCAAAAGCAATCACTTTAGTTTATTGTTTAATTTCCCAGTAATCCAATTTAATTCAATTCCAGCAAAAGCATAAAATGTTTCAGAATGCACTTGCTTTGTGCGAAGCGGGAGCCAAACTTGAAAATTGAAAAATTAAATATTTATTTGCTCGCTGAAAAGTTTGAGGACCCGAAAGTGCTTATCCTTTCGGCACACTCGTACCCTCGCACACTCGCACAAGGTCGAACCGCAGTTGCGAACTTGCCTTTCATTGGCAATCCCTATCCGTATTTGTGTTTCTGTTGTTGGCTTTATACTCGGGCAAGTATTTTTATTCGAGAACAAGCTGAAGCCGAAGCACAAGCACAAACAGGCAGCGGCAATGAAAGTTAAACAATGTTTGCGGCTTTGCTATCCGTTTCCGCAATAATTTCTCGGATCCGGCTGCGAGCGTTTTGTGCCCTTGACACGATTTCCACAGCCGCCCCGAGAGCGGAAAACTTTTGATTTCGCCACAAGATAATTTGCCAGCTAGTCAAGGATCTGCAAGGGGTGGCTTTGGGCCAGCAGGCTGCCAGTGGGCGTGGCACTGGGTCGCGGCCACTTAAAGTAATGCAAAATAAAAAAAAAAAACGAGAAAGATAGAGAGGGATGGCAACGCGGCAATCCAAATAAGGAAATCAAAATGGCAAAGCAACATAAAAGACGAGCGAAAATTTAACATCCTGCTGCAGGATGCGTTGCGGGTAGCCAAGAGGGTGAAGGCGCAGAAGCAGGGCAAGAAGATGCTTCCCAGTGCCTGTTCCTGTCCCGGCCAAGACGAACACCATAATTATGGGTGACCGCGATAAGGAGCAGCACTGAATGTAAGGGAATTGTGTGAGTCCACTCCACGTTGCACGGAACAATTGCGGCCAAGGACTACGACGAATAGTGCTGCCCCAAGAACTTATTTTAAAAAAGGGATAGCTCTATACAAAGATTGCTGGAAAAAGGGAAAGTATTTACAGAAGACGAAGAAAAATTTTAGAGAAATTAAATTATTACTTTAAAGGGGCTTCTTCCTCATTTAAAAATCATGTAGGGGTCAAGTTTACGTTTCATTATGTTTATTATTATTAAAATTTAAAAAATAAATTTCCCTTAAAAACTTAAAAAAATTATAGTTTTTAAAATGTAAAATTTTATCATAATATACTTCTATTATAAGTTAGAATAGGTTATTATTTATAACCTTAAAGTCTTAACTAACAAACCGACAACACTGTTGCCTGAGGCTGCTCCCATCTAAAGTGGGTGGCACTGGCTCCTCCTTGCTCCTTGCTGCTCCTCAATCTCGGACGAGCGGTCACCCTGTATGGGAGCAACGGGGCTGGTGTGCCACTTTGTGCAATGAGAAATTTCCGCTTGCTCGCTCCTTTTGCTTGAAGGATGACATTTTTGCAAATTGCCATCATAATAATAATCAAATTCGTGTAAATTTGTTTGCAAATTCAAGAAGGAAATGTTGTCAGCTGCCCCAGTTCCCTAGCCAGTTACAGATGGTCTGGGATTATCAAGTTAATAGCTTTCCTCGTTCTCATCTCGGCTTAATGTGGATGAAATTGAAAACATAAACTAACCGAAACTACACAGAGCAGAACACACGATACCTATATGTAGATTGACCTTTGTGGAATGCAAACAGAAAATAATTTCCCATGAAAAACGGATGGATATTAATTAATTTTATTTAATTGAAAAAGCAAAACGGGTCAAACATTGCAATTATAAATATTTAAGGGTACACTTTACTGTTTGGTCAAAGAAGTGATTATAATTGTACGGACTATGAATATTAAATAACAAGTCAAATTTAAGTTCAATATTAACTAAGCTTCTTAAACAGTCTTTTAGTTAAGAATTCAATATTTAATTATAATATTTAAAACCAGGAACTCTCACAGCTGAGCATAAATAAATGCAAAGACTGATATGATTTATACCCTTTGCAGATATTAAATTCAGCACAATAAATTGCAAACTAAGACCGCAGGCAGTAAATATTTCAATGGAGCGCCGAACAAGTTCTCAGGATATGAATTACAACTTTGAATTGACTTTCCCCGGCATTCATTTCCTGCTGCCTTTCACACCTACCATACACACGCATTTATTCAGACACCTTGTAAGAGTAATCCCCCTTCGTATTCTAGGACACACAATGCGAGATCTGCTTTATGGCTACGTCAAGTGGCTTATTGCGAGGAGGCCCTCTCAGGGACCAGCTACTGCTGAATGTGTGCCAGCGGACAAGGCCAAGCTGAGGGCAGGCCAGGGCAAGGGTGTGTCTCCCAATGCCTCTGTGGGGACTTTTAAGGGTGATAAACCGGCATTAGTTCCTTCTCGTTCAGGGAAACTCGCTTAATTTCAATTCCAGGCGGTCACCAATCGATGGGGTTTTGACTTGCCGCAACTTCTGAACCTTCGCAGTCCGCACATCCCTCTGGCGGCATGGTGGCATGTCAAAAGTTTCAGTCAACTTCATTAGGCCAAATCTGACGGCCAACAGACTAGGCACCAGAAAGGAGCTTGGTCAGCCAGCCACTTGTGGATATCCTTTGCATTTTTGCCGCTGGCGTTGAAATTAAATGAAGCAGAAACTTGGGCCAAAGTTATTTAACCAGCGATAGGCCGCCGACTTGCCCTTTTCTGGCTGACTGGCTGGCTGCCTGACTGGCAGGAATTAAATGCCGTGGCGATTTAAAGGCAAACATTACTCGTACTCGTACTCGTACTCGTCCTCGTCCTCGTTCTCGCTCTCGTCCTTTGGTCGAGTGAATTCACAGTTCGTTTTCCATGGCATCACCTTGCTAACTTATTCGGCTTTTTGCCGGCTGATTGTGGAGGGCGCAAAGTTTGCCGCTCAGAAAGTTGTCCTCGAGTATCCTGCCGAGGGTAAAATAACTTTGACACAAAAGTTCCCCGACCAGAACCTTTCAAGCGTCCACCTTCCCCAACTCTTTTGCCTCGCCCTGAATGCTAATCAAGGCAGGGAACTTGAGTCCGAATCTGAATAAACTTTGGAAAGTGCAACAAGGCCCACCGCCAGGACCGGAGGAGTCAAAGTTGATTGCCATTGCAATGGAGCTTAACCAATAATTGTCCGATTCTTGGGCAGCTTGTTAATGAGTGATGAATGGGAAATCTAAATACTGAACTTAATATGCCAAAGTAGTTAGCAAGAAGTAATCCCAGTAGCCTGTTCTATAATAAAAGCTAAATCTGTAGGCTTTTCTGGGGAATTAGCTAGTTGGCACTGACACTGGCTACACTTTGACGCACAAATAGTCCTGCCCGATGAGATTGGAGGTCCTGGGACGCTCGGTGGTAGCCATGAGCTGCGGCTCCCTGGTCACCTATCTGGCCATCCGTCTGCTCGAAGGAGAACAGGCGGCAGTTCATGATGGAGAGCAGGCGAGAAGCCTGGTAGGCAGTGGTGCCTGGCTCTACCATTGGGATCGGCAGAAGCCCACGCCTCAGCAGTTGGCCAGCCCCCTTAATAATGAGTCCTCCGCCCTGCGCCACATTATCCTGGTGCGGCACGGCGAGTACTCGAGGACCTTGTACGGCAGCCACCTCACAGACCTTGGACGCCTGCAGGCGCATAGAACGGGCCAGAGACTGCGGGAAATGGGCGTGTCCTGGGATCAAGTGGTGACCTCCACAATGCCACGAGCCGAGGAGACGGCAACGATCATCCTGAAGGAGCTGGGCATCGATGAGCAGAAGATGAAGCACTGCTCGCTGCTGCCCGAGGGAACCCCGTATCCGGCAGATCCGCCGCCCAAGGGCAGTTGGCGCCGCGTAAAGCTCTCCTATCAGCGTGATGGTCCCCGGATCGAAGCCGCCTTCCAGCGGTACTTCTTCCGGGCCACTCCAGAGCAAGAACACGATTCCTATTTACTAGTTGTGGGCCATTCGAATGTGATCCGCTATCTGATCCTGAGGGCCCTCCAACTGCCGCCCGTAGCCTGGACGCGTCTCAATCTAAACCATGGCTCCATTACCTGGCTGACGGTGCATCCGACGGGCTACGTGACCCTTCGCTGCCTGGGCGACACAGGCTTCATGCCCGTGGCCCAGGTGACCCACCGAAGGCCGCTCTCGGCGGCAAAATCGGATAGTAGTAACTAGTAACTAGCCCATGATTAAAGCACTGCTCTGCGGAATACGTCATTTTGCATCAGGCGAAGTGGAAACGTGACTTCCTGTGCAATTTTGTCGCAACTGAAAAACCACTTTAACTTTGGCCAAAATCACTTGGCCAACACTCACACACCCAGGAGACAGCACAGCTGCAGCTGCGTTGGCATTGGCATCGGCATGGGCATCTATCTGCATGTATGCATTCCCTCTCCAGTGGCCACATCCACATCCTCATCCACAGACAGGCAGCCGCCTGGTCGTTGGCACATTTGCGCCACTCTTTCGGGATTGTCTCTGCTCATTAGTGCGGCTTTAATTTTGGTTATTGCGCCTGTCCCATGTTGTTCGGTTTTGGTTTCCGGTTTCGGCTTTCGGTTTTCTGGCTTTGCCTTCGGTTGGGGTTTGAGTTTGAGTTCCGGGGGCTTTGCCAATGTTGCTGCTGTCTTTTGCCGTTGGCGTTTCATTAAATTTTCATCCGTCCACAATTTGAATTTAATTTGTTGGGGGGCTGAAAATTGCATTATACGTGGAGCAGCCGAGGCATCCGGAGCAGCGCGAGCACCCGGAGCCGCCAGAGCAGACGATAGAAGCTTCTCAACTGCCACTCACAACGAGTGTCAGCTGCTAAATATTTGCCTCGCCACAGAAATTCTAGAGCACATAAAAAAGGGAAATGTTTACTTTATGCCCCTGTTATTGCTGTTGCGGTTGGCTGCCCCACAATGGCCCTCGTCGGCCCTCGACGTCCCATAAATGTGCATATATAATATGGGAGCCCGGGAAGCGATTATTCCATCAGCTGAGGAGACGAAGATTGGGGGCAACAGAGTGGATTATTTGAGGGGGCGCACTGATTTATTGACATTAAATTGACAAGCCCATAAATGGCTTTGATTTAAGGACCTAGAACTCCGGTTTGCTTATAGTTTTTAAATCAGGAATTCGGATATTGGGATTTATATTTTCATGGGGATTTAAGCACGTATTTATTCATTTTTTTATTCGTTTTTATTTTTGTCACTCAAATTTCAAAATGCCTGAAAGTAATTTTGGAATTTAGTCTTACAGTATTCATCTACATACATCAATTTATGTTTGTTGTTTTTCGAATTTTCAAAAATGGAAAGACCGAATATCCATTTTTGGTTTCTGTGGCTTACCCTACTTCGGCTCTTTGCCAGGGCCGAACACGGGGTCATAACCGATGTCAGCGATGAAACTTTTGAGTTCCTGATCTCTGGTGGTCACAAGCAGACATTATTTCGATGGAGCCGCCACGTGGTCTCTATCAGGACGGTTAGCTATTTGAAGACACCCGGTGATAATCACTTCTGCGCCGGTATCCTGATCAGCAGCCGAGCCGTGCTAACCGCCGCCCACTGCCTGACGGAGTAAGTGTCAAACCCAAGGAGATTATTCCCTCCTATCTCTAGACTTATAATGCTATCGCAGCCGGTACAAGGCCACGCTGAAGCCGCGCGGCATTCAGGTGGTGTTCGGTCACTATAAACGGCTGGACTCGTATAATGTCAACGATGACAGCCGGATCGCAGATCGCCTGATGGTGCATCCGGGTTACGAGCGCTACGTGAGAAACGACCTAGCCATTATCCGGCTCAAAGATCGAATTCCCAGCTACCACCCCGACGTGCAGCCAATCGTGATGCGCAGGAAGGCGAACTTTAGCAGTACCAATACCTGCTTAACCATGGGCTGGGGTCAGCTGTATGAGGTAAAAAATCATGCTATCCATTTGGAAACCCTTACTGCTATTTGCTAACTTTCAGCACGGACCTTACTCGGATGAAATTCTATATCTGAAAGTGAACGTTACCTCGTCATCAGAATGCATAAGGGAAAGCGGCTCAATCAGTGAAGATGAAATATGTGTGCGTCCCGATATCAATGGTAAGATGTGCGCCGGTGACATGGGCGGGCCGCTCATTTGTGATGGCGCTCTCGTCGGAATCATTGCCGGATCTCTGGGCTGTTCTGAGGGCCAGTTCATAAAGTTTGTTAGCTTTCCGTACTACAGAGATTGGGTCCAGAAGATAGTTAATGACTTCAAAAATGACGGCGTTACACTCACCATGGGCATGCTCATGCTCTGCGGTGGTTGGCTGGTCTCTCAACTCTACCAGCTCCTGCCGTACTAAAGTCATCATAATGAAGGAGTTGGAAAATATAGTGCAACGCTTGTAAGTGCAGTAAGTGCGCCCTTGCAGTGGCCCCTTGTGAGCTCTGGATATTGTCTACCGAATAGATCTCTTCTATCTAGTAACTGGTTCACCCCATCAGGGGATCACAGAAATAGCCTTGCAATAAAGTAAATGTGAAACCCAATTTATATAATTTTTGTAGAATGAAATACTTGTATTACCCGAGCGCCTGCAGGTAATTGCATCGAAAGGAGCCTCACACACACAAAAGGGGATGTCAGGTTCACACAAAGGACAGTCAAAAAACCCATCAATGTGCCAAGAGCCGAATGCACATCCTGTCGCGGTTTCTCTCCCGAAACAAATCGACCTTTGCTGGGTCATCATTTGCGTTTGATACAGACTCCAGACACCACCGACTTTAAGTTTGAAAAGCCCTTCAGGCCGGCGTGCAAATCTGACGTAAAATGCATAAATCAAAGGCAAATTGAATTTTAGCCATGAAAGGCACTTCTGCCACGGAGGCATTGCAGCTACCAAGGCCCAGGGTTTGCTGGCGATGTCGTTGTCGTTGTCGTCGTTGTCATTGGCGTCTCCCGCTGAGAGCTCTGACAATATGTTGAGGAAAATTCCAAGGAAAATGACAGTTCCACCCAGCTTTCACCCTCCGATTCATGCCCAACTTTATTCCGCTCTCCGCTTTCGGCGCTGGCTAAAAACTTTGTCTGGCTTGGCCTGGCGTTGATGCAACTTTAAAGTAAAGTCTACTTAATGCAAAGCTCAAGGCGCCTGCCGCCAACACAAACAAAAACTGCGAAATTGGTCGTTACTACTTATGAGATATATATTTGGCATTTTCACGAGAACTGAAGAGCTTTTAGCGAGGATTTGCTGGAGATCTAGAGTGACATGGCTCATGGAAACTAAATTGCAGATGGCTCTCAAGAGGTCTTAGGAAAATATAAATCACATTTTGAAAGGAAAATATTTCATATGAGGACATATCGCTTTTATTGCCTATATACCAAATGAGAGTAATAAAAATATATATCTTAAAAATGTAAACCTAAAAAATACATTAATGAAATTCAGTATGCAGTTTTATTAACCGTGTAAAAACGAACTCAAAGCAGCTTTCCGAATTAAATTTAATGCATTTTTAATGGTATGTTCTTTGACTTGAAAAGCCCTTCTTTTATATAAATAGTTTAAATATCTTTTAAATATTTTCCCGCATTTTTTCCCGTCTCGCATTTATGTGCTTTTCCCCCCAAAACCGGAAAAATGTCACCTAGTCGGTGTATTCACCATACGCCTCTTGTCCATTTTCACTCGCTGTTTCCGTCGGCCAATGCAAAAAGTAAAATAGGGAAAAATTTCTAAGTTTTCTTCGCTGATTATTTGGGCCTAACACCTTTTTCAGCGTTCAGTCGTCTGACGGCGCTGGTCGAGCTTTGTGCTGAAATCGCGAGACAAGTCAAGTGAGAAGGATATATACATATATATACACACAACCATAACTTATTCCCACTGGTACGGCTCCACTAATTATGTGAAAATGAATAATTAATTGTCTGACAATTGCCGGGGCTCATTGCATGTGCAAAGTAAATAGCGAAAAATTATCGCAAAACTCGATCCGAAAACCCTCGTGGCCCTCGTTTTATATATATTTGCACTCCAGTGCTGCGAATCGATATCGATATCAACTCAATTTCGGGTTTCGGTAGCGCAATGTTCAAATAAACGAAACGAATCAACATATCAAACTAATTGCATTCGAATTTAAATATAACGTTCAATTAAAAGCATGATTTGCAAAGCCAAACCCCATAATCACACCATATGCATGGATGGGCGAATGTGAGTGTGTGTGTGCGGGGAGTGTGTGTGTGCGGGGAGTGTGTGTGCAGGGACTGTGTTTGAGTCTATAGACAGAAAGAGAGAGAGAGAGAGCTAGCGAAAGAGCCAGGGCTTCGGCTCGACATCAATCAATTAATTGGGAATCCAAACGAGGTGCGTAAGTTCATTTGGCGTGCAATTTGTTAATTAATCGAATTCGGTGCATTGGCAAAAACTGGAGCATTAAGTCTGACTCATTATCGTGGGACTTAAATAAATGCCAACAACACAAGGGAGTTTTGTGGCTTGTAATGTCATAAAATAAGATTAAAAGCAAATTAGGAGTTAACTTGAGGTTATTAAAACAATAAATTAGGTGCCTTAAATTATGGCACAACTGAAAGGACTCTCTGTAATATTTTTAAGTAATCAATGCTTCCCCTAGCTATTTTATATACATAATAAAATATCGAATTTTTCTGGATGGTTAGGTTAATTTACAAGCATAAAATATGATTCTTAAGCTTCTTATTATTCAAAAGCATACTTCTCAAATATTATTTTGCACTCAAATATCCAACATATTCAACATATTCATTTCAGATTTCATTTACCAACCACTCTCTTTATTCTTAGTACAAGACAAATACAAAGCACATTGTAAATAACTTCATTGTAAGCCCCCAGAGAATAGCCCTTTCAGTCACTGTTGACCCAATGCATTGAACTCTGCCACCTCGCTCCATAATACTTCGTCTGTTATCATTGTAACGGCTTTCACTAATAGCTCCACATATAGCTACACATATAGCTACACATATAGCTGCAATAATAGGGAGATAATAGCCGACAACAAGTCCCAGTATCGTTGCGTATCGAGTTGCCTTTGAAAGAGCTTGGCCAGCAGCCGCAGCAGCTGCACATTCGAGCGCCTTGACTCGTGTCCACTTGGCTAACATAATCGCACATGCAGAGCAAACAGAGCAAACCCATATGTACATATATTCTATATAGGGAGAGGGCTAGATGGGCAGTTAAAAGGTGCCAACATATATTGGCATATATGGGGGAGGACATTGCAAGAGCCAGCCAATGCATCGGGGTATCGAGTTTTAATGACCCACTTTCGGGCTCAAGACTGTTTAAGTTTTGGTCTAATTCTGCAAGTCCCACGACGGAGCAATTAGTGTGGCCAATGGCCAATGGTCAGCATGAATGGGCGATAAAGGCGGCAAACGGCGCACGTCGTATTGTCAAGGAAAACAAATGAGTTGAGTTTTCCAGCGGCGAAACTTGAGGGGCTTCCTCACGGCTTTACCGACCCCCCTAGCAGAGAGACATGTCCATTCCCAGACACAGAGAAGACCAGAGACTTGGGGAAAGAGAAATAGAGAAAGAGAGAAAAAAAGAGGAGATAGTGGAGAAGTAGTTATACAGTCTCTGAAAGTCATTACCCATTGATATGTGTGTGGGAGGTGAAAAAGAGACATTTTGGTTGCTTTTTTTATTTGTGTTTTCTCTTTCGAAAATGTGTTGACAGCATTGGAAAGGGCAAAGACAGCGCAAGACAGCAACAAAGCGAAACATGAAATTAATAGAATTAAGAGGTGAAGAATTCGATTCAAGGCAACATTCAGGGACGGCAATTAAATGGAACAGAACCTTCAATGTAGCTAGTGGTTACACACGGCGTATACTTGACGACTGAACATTAAATTAAGTATACGCCGTGAAGGTCTGAAGTTAAACAATTTATGAAAATAAATAGTTTCAATTTTAAATACCGATTAAAAAGAAGTTCAAGAAGGAAAAGGATAACCACTACGTTATATTAAAAAACCCAACTTAGGGTCACCTTTAAGTTTACCCCAAAAAAAGAGGTCACTGGATGGATAATAAATACAATGTAGGACCCACAAAAAATTAATTTGTTTGGAAAATATGTGAAAATTCCTCACGGCTTTCTCATATTCATTAATTTGGTGAATGTCACATAGTCCCAGTGAGTTGCTAGCGACGGCCCCCAGGCTAGTTACTTGGGGATGAACCCCATACATACATATGAATGCATAATTGGAACATAAAATTCCGAAAATATTTTACAACATCTCCCTGGTACCCGGCATGTTTGCGTGTGTGTGTGTTTTTTTGTTTAGCCGGATCCCTTATGGCCGTGCCTGTTCCGCATTAATTCATTCGCAGGAGGCGAGTCCTGGCCAACAGCGAGAGTTAAGGCCAAGTTAAGGCAGCCATCCGGCCGAAGATGGACCAGCGTAATCTAACACTGCCAACGCCAGCCGCAACAACAATTATGTCCTCGTCATCCGCAGCAACAGCGGCAGCAGCAGCAATGGCCAGCTTCGTATCCGGATCCGGAGCACCGACCACATCTGCGATGGTGGCCACGACACTAGCATTAGCAAATACAACAGCAACAACAACGGTGGCCACAGCACCAACAACGCCAGCCACATTTTTTACCTACAGCATACCAGGCATGGACATAGCGCCAGGACCATTTATATTCACCTACGTTAGTGAATTTTTATCGCTTATCACGCCCGAGGAATTGCCGCTGGGTAAGTTTTTTCCCCTCCTTCCCTCCAACTGGGCGTGTCCCTGAATCCATGTGTGTGTGGTGTCCATGTATCCATGCTAGTGGGCGGATGGGTATGCCCTCCCTCTGGTCAGTGCGACAACAATGAAGGCATTAGTGATGTAAATTCGGGACAGTATTTGGAGGGTAGGCAAGTTATTCGGGACAGATGGAAATTCGCAGTTAAATAGTGCACAGAGATAAATAATGGATGGATAAATGCTGGGATTTTAAATGTCAACGGTTGTTTTTTCGGGAAAATAATTAGGCTTTGGTAGGTTTTAAGATTTTTAAACATAATAATGGAAAGTCCTTTTAATTGGCTAAATCTTTAAAGGAAAATCTCATATAAAACAGTGCCTGGTGTTTTATTAATTATACATATTACATTATGAATAATTCGAGAATCTTAATATAATTATCTCATTGGAAAATTTACTTTTTATTGAAATTAACTACCAATTTTTTCCTCTGCACTAATACTTTGGTTTCGGTTTAAAACAATCAAGGCTTAAATAGTTTCTGTTGCGCCCAAAAACGTGAATGGGGGCCACCGCAGCCGTGAACCTTTTTCCATTAAATATGCATGTAGGGCGAGAGGATGTGGCTATGGCTGTGGCTTTGGTCGCCACACGGATTTTCACTACACAGCCTAGCTTAGGCGGCCTTGCCACAGTGGCGTCAGGCCATTAAAAATAATATAGCATGATTCTGTAAGTTCTATCCATCGAAATTGCCCCTAAATTGGGCGTGTCAGTTCAGATGACCGATGAGCAGAAGCTGAGCACCTTCATGAAGCGACATGGCGTGCAGAAGGAGGTAGCTCGTCGGTATTTAAGCTCCAACAACTGGTCCTTGGAGGTGGCCAGCAATATCTACGAGTCCGAGACGGCGGCCAAAAAGGAAACGGAGAAATCTGGCGCCGAGACTCAGGAAAAACCAACAGCTCAGGAGGACAGCCAAGCAGAGATCAGTCAGCAGGATAGCAACCAATCTGGCTACAGGGCTGGAACTTCGGATAACTCTACCGCGGGCCATGAGACGACAGTGGAGAAGCGGGTGGGCATTGGCAACTCCACACCCGCCCTGACCACCATCGACAGCGATCGGAGTTTGCGAGTCTGGGGTCACGGCGTGACTCTGGGCAGCGCTCACCCTATCAATCCGCCGCCAGCACGTCCTGCCGAGGATTCGGACAACGAGAACACCGAAGATGAGCATACCATAGTGGTGCTGCACCTTTGGTCCGAGGGCTTCTCCCTGAACGACGGTAGCCTGAGGCTGTATGCCCTGCCCGAGAACGAACGCTTCCTGAGCGCCGTTCTGCGTGGAGATTACCCCGAGGAGATGCTGAACAACCACCCGCACTTACAGCTGAGCGTCCAGGACCACACCAACGAATCCTTTCGCCATCTATCGCGGAAGCAGTTCATGGGGCCAGGTCGTTCCCTGAACAGTCCCTCACCCCAAGTAGCTGCAGGTGGCACATCGCCGGTGCAGTTTCCGACGATGCAGGTCAACGAGGGGGCAGCCATAACCATCGTTCAGCTGAGGCTGGCCGACGGAAGCCGCGTGGCCGGGCGCTTCAATCTCACCCACAACATAGGAGATCTGTACCGATATGTACGAATGGCCCGGCCACAGTACTCCTCTAGGAACTTTGTCCTGATGACGGCCTTTCCTCGCCAGGAGCTGCTCGAGACGGACACACGCACCTTGGTGCAGGCCAATCTCTGCAATGTGGTGGTCATACAACACCTTAGCGAAGAGCAGGTAACGCAGTTATCCACGGATAGTTCGGAGATTATCCTGAAATAAAAGTCAGTTGAGATGAATGAGCTGGAAGTAGGGTTACATTTTGAAGGTTTATAGGATTTTATGAGGTTGGAAATGGATACAAAAAGTTATAGTCGGAGAATTAGAAAATATATTTAGCATTTACATTATATTTTAGATTCCATTCGCGATGTCCTACACAAAAATGTCAGCCTGCTGGACTTTGCCTCGAATGTGAGTGACTCGGTGACTTGGTGCATTTTCCTCTTACTCCTTCCGCCTACCCCATTTAGGCCATTAAAATCGAGTCCGGCTTCATAGCCCTGATGAGCGTGTTCGCCATTTTGGCCCTAGTGCCGCTGATTGCCACCTGTGCCTGGTGCTGCGGTCGCCGGTCCACGCAGGAGGAGGTGGACCACATACGGAATGCGCCGTGCAACATTCGCGACGAGGCGCTGGAGGAAAGTTTACGGTGCCGCAAGAGCGCCGGCCTGGTTACCCTGTGGATTGTGTTCGTGCTGCTGACGTGGGTTGAGGCTCTTCAATAGCGACTTTTACGCAGTAATCGAAAGGTTGAATCCCGTTTCAGGCTGAGCGACTTTAGTATATTCTACGCTAATAGTCGCCTGTCCGCCGGAATCGAGATGACGCCCGAAATGGTCCAGTCAGCCGTGCACGACGTGGAGGTCTTCCTGAAGGACACGCATCTGCAAATCAAACACAAACTGGATAATGGCTTTCACGTTTCCGTGGAGCGGGTCGTCAAAGACTTGGAAGGTCAGTCAGTCGGCGGTTGTGGGGCGACGCAAAAGTTTGCGCCATTCGGCATTCGACATTCGACAATCGCTTTGCCAACTTTGTACTCGAAGCCGTGCACTTACGGCCTTCGATCCATGCATTATTCTCAAACTTTCCCAAATGTATGAATTTATATATGGAGCTCATGTGTGTGTCTGCCTTCTCTTCCTTCCGCAGACGTGGACGTCCTCCTCGGCGAGCCGATTCAAGCGGAAATATCTGCACACACTGGCCTTGAGCTGGCGTATGATTCACTGACGACACTCAGCCTGGGTGAGTACGGATGCGAGTACTGGTAGTGCTAGTGGTGGTGGTACCAGGGCGCTCTGGTTAAGTGCTCCCATGCGATTGCCATGCGATTGTCTGGTTACGGACTTGACCCAAATTCCATTGTTCGTGGCAAGGCGAACATGGTCAGTAGACCTAGTAGATGTGCCATCACTCCCACCCCCAAACCACCGAAACCCCATTCCCAGTTGGCCAAACATGACAATAAACCAGCCCCAATAAATTACAGCTAAAATGGGTGTGACCTTTCATTGGCGAACGGGTTGTGCCGGCTGCTCAGGGTGGGCGTTGTAAATTTTTCACATTTCTCTTAGTTTCCCCCGCTCTTAGTTTAATTTCCATTGATTCTATCGATTTGAGTTTTAAATTATAAAATCCTTTAAGGAAATTAAGGTTTCAAGAAGTAAAAGTCTTATTAATTTAGATCTTTTGTAGCATACAAATCACTTTAGAAACCCACTTGAACATTTATCCAAACAATCCCAGTACAAATCCCAGCCAAAAACATCTTGAAAACAGCAAATAGAAGGCTCAAAGCAATAGCAAATATATAGTATATATAGCCAAAAACGATTGTTTGCGCCCAATTTCATTTTTGGGGAATGCAAACGGAGACTCGAGGAGGAACCAACCGAAAGTCCTCGTCGCGCACAATTGCCGAGATGACAACTCCATTATGGTTCGCCTTCGAACACAATGTGTAATTTGGAATCATGCTCTCCTTTGACTCCTTGACTCCCCTTCCGCTCCCCTTGGCCGTCCTGTCGTGTCCTGTCCAAATAAAACACGCTACAATAACGCTGCAAATAATAATATTTTCGTGCATTTGTCGCTGTCAGCGAACGCGGAGCTCATCTATCGCGTCCTCATGCTGCAGGAGACGGTCGGCCGGGCACTGAAGCTGTCCCAGGAGGCGGCCGCCCGGATGGAGGAGCTGCAGATCCAGTTGTCCGTGCTGCAGCGCCAGTGCACGTACCGCGACCGCCCGCTCTGCGACACGTTGCGTATACGCAGCTTCGAGGAGAACGGCGTGGTGGACGCGCTAAAGACTGTGAGTCCTTTATGGCGTAGCGCAGTTTATATACCGCTGCTCGATTATGAACCGTTTTATACTCCTTTTCAAGGGGGTATTTCTAGTTATTAGGGGATTTGGAGAATTTAGTTGAGATATTTTCAATATCCTTACTATGTAGGGATTTGTTAAAGAGGAATATGAATTTATGATCAATATTTGTTAATCTTAACTCAATATATGGACGAATCCTATGAGCTAATTTCATTTTTAAAATAAAAAAAAAAGCCAAAATATCCTGGGTTTTTAATTTTTATAAATAATAACAAACTTAAGATACAGGAAAATAAGATAAGCTAATTATTTATCTTTGCAAAACCTTTTTTAAATTTATTTTGTGTTATAGATCTTTGATCATAATTTCTTCTGCAATACATATGAATATTTCTACACACAATATGCTCTATTTAATATTTTTAATAAATTTCCTAGAAATATTTCACCTTCCAGGGTACTCAATGCCTCGGACACCGAGCTTAGCCTTTAATTTCCAGTTCTACGTATATATAATTTGTACTTTTACTTCCTTTTCACCCTTTTTTCTCCCGCCACTGCACTGTTTTTCTAATTTCACCCGCAATATCTTATTTCCTGGACAACTGCAACGACGACGACGACGACGACAACGTCGACATCGCCGACAATTTGTCAGCTGCAAGAGGACCAGAGCATCTTCCGTATGCGCTACTTGGGAGAAATTGAATTTGGGGCCACTGTCAAAAATCTGACATCGGAAGTTGGCGTGTCACGTTCCATTTTCAGCAATTTCCCGCAACAAGTTAAACATGACACGGCATATGAGCGGAACTGTGAGTAGAGCAATCAAAGAAAAAGCGGAAGCCGGCGTGTATTTACAGAGTCCACCCTATCCACCATCAGAAGCCAATATACCACCCGTGTAGCCATTGCCTCGAATCAGAACCCCTGTCTCTATTAATCGGCTTCAAAATCCATATTGTTCCCTTTGGCCGAAACTCAATTATGGCACCGAGCTAAATGTACAATTCAATCAATAGTCCAGGTGTCGGGCTTCCCATTCAGTTCACAACATTTCCATGAATCTGGCAATGCAATTTCCGAAACACATCCCCCACAGAGAGACACAGCGACAGAGCTGGAAGGGACGAAGTACTCATAACTCGAGTTTAGTAGCAATATTAATTAGTGTCATTGGTTCTGCTTTGTGGCTGCTAATTGAATTGGCCACAAAACTTTTCTCTCCCGCAGACACGCTGGAGCAACTGGCGAGCATTCGGCATCGGACTACGGCCAATGCCCAGCAGCTGACCTCCATCGTGAACGCACTGCTCCGGCGACTGGAGGGCACCTGGCCCTCCATGCAGCCGGCGTACAACGAGCTCAAGGACTGGGCGGATGCCTACTGGAGCGTGGGCTGGATTGCCGGCATGGTGATCGTTTGGGTGATGCTCTTCATGCTCATGTCCTACTGCTGTTTCCTCTGCGAATCGAACTCCAAGTCGGGTGTGGTCTTCTTCATTGCTGTGATGCTCATCTGCCTGGCCAGCATTGGTCTTACCATCTATGGTGTGTTCTCCTTGGCCATTGGTGGCAATGCCGAGGTCTTTGTTTGTCGATCGCTGTACGATGAGGACTACTCCACGCTGAGCAAGTTGCTGGACAAGCCAGGTTACGCATACGCCCGGGAGCCCCAGACGGGCATCATTGGTGAGCTACTACGTCCCGCTGGCGTCAATCGTTCTGTGGTCAATGTGGGCCTCGGCCAGGCCCTCAGGTAAGTTCACTAACGTATGTACATGTGTGTGTGTATCCAGACTTCCCCCAGGTAGCCCAAGCCCAAGCCAGCGCCGAGTAACGAATTTTGTTATCCAATTACTTTGATACTGTACGTGCCTGTAATTTTGATTGCCCCCCAGAGACCAGAGACCATAGACCGACTTGCTGCCTCTTGCTGTGTGAAAATGTACTCAAAATTTTATGATCGAATCGATTAGCTGTTGAGAGGGAAATTAAGTCAAGCAGGGAGCCAAAATAATGGCAGTATTTCTTTTTAAATTTTTACCAAATAAATATTTTAGTCTTACTTAAAAGCAAAACAAAGACATTTAAACTTTGCTCAAATATTTTGTATGTATAATTTAACCGTATTTAGATTGTTCTTTACATCCTTAAAACGCCTTATTTTTTATATTTCCACATTTGGAAGTGTTATCCTATGGATACCTATAAAAATTTATATTTTAAAGCTTCTATTTAAAAGAAGTTAAACAAAAATATAGCTGCCAAGCCGTCTTTAAAAAAAATATTCGCAACGAAATAACCATTATTTAAAAAAATATACTTCATTAAAATTTAATTGCAGCATACTCTATCCCACTTAAATCCCATTTCTGGCCAATCGAAGCCTTTGGAAAGCACTTAATCGATTCCACTGTGATTACCCATTTCGGTGATTATTGTTGCCGCACTCTCAAACTTTTCCTGCTCCTTCCAAGCCGGAAACTTGGGCAACCGCAACGTAGTGCCAAGCACCGCACTCTCTTTTGCCTTCCACTCAACTTAGGAAGTTATTCGGCTTCGAAATGCCAACCAAATCCATACCATGCCCAACTGAAGGGTACCACTAAGCACCTACCTACCTACCTACCTACAGAACAGCCCCAAGCCACAAAGTTTTGAAAGCCCAATGAAATTTTGCTAGCCACATGGCACTCAATTTTGCAGGGAACACGCCAATGCCAATGCCAATTCAACTAGCCGCACGCACCACCCCCGAGAGCCCACAACCTAGAATCCATAGACCAAGGCCCACACCAACAGCACACCCTTGTAACCGCAAATTTTAAGCACGATTCCAATTATCCGGGCAGAATACCAAATGCACATGCAGGCGGAGGAGTCCGGAGTGGGGGCATAAATTGCAAATTCGCCAGGACGCACAGCCACATCCTGCCCTGTGTCCCTGCCCCTGTGCCCCTTTGCCACGTAGATATCATGAGTTTATCCGGTTCTCCAACTGAGGCCCCAAAAAACCGTAGTCCGGCCCTTGGTTCAGCCCCTTTGGTATTTTGACGTTTCTCTTTGACAACCTTTTGAAACAGAGGCTGCGAGCAAAATCAAGCATCGTACAATGTCTTTCAATTGGATGCATTCGTGAATACCACCAAAATAGCCGATTTGAAGCAGTTCCCCAAAGTGTCCACCGCCATTGATGCGATATCCGTGTCCGGGCGCACGCTCCTCTCGCTGACGCAGTCTGTGCAGAACATACTCGAGAACATGCTGCAGACCTCCTCGTTCAATCTGACCACGTACCGCAGCAGCGTGGGTGCGCCCACGCCCGAAAAGGATTTGGCCACATTCATTGATCAGATGCAGCGGGTGGCCTTGCAGGTGAGTGCATCGAACAGAGAGGCAAAGCATCTGGCACCCCGCCTGATTAGTTTCAATTAAGAGGGTGGCAGCGGTGGCAGCGCGGCGGATCTACGTGCAGTGCATAATGTAACTGCCATGCATTTAATTCGCTCATCCGATTTGTATTCGCCAGATTCAGGATGTGGCCACGTCCTCGCGCATGACCACCCTGGGCAGCAGGGCAAAGCGGCTGCAGGCCGCGATTCTCCAACCGCTGGAGAACTTGCAGAACGAAATACTCTATCACCTGACTGCTCTGGAGCTGCAGCGGGATCCCTGGGCCAAGCAGGTCAACCAGACGCTCAACCACCTGAAGAGCATCCAGAGTTATTTGGAGAACAAGGCAGGGGAGATATGTCACAATATGACAAGGACCTACACGGATCGGTGAGTTATGTTCTTATTTTCTACAAAAAGATTTAAAGAATCCTTCTTTAAGTTCAGGTTTGGTTTTGAGATAATAATAATCCTTTTATAAATGAGTTCCCACTAAATTTAAATGGAATAGAATTTGGAAAATTTGTTACCAATTTTCACAGATTTTTAAACCCAATTTATACTTAACGAAATATAGGGCTGTATACCTATAACCCATAATTCTTTCATTTTTCCACCTATGCAAAATCATTTCACCTTGCCAGGCCCATGCACACAGTTTGTGCCAAAGTTAATTGCGGTAAATCCTCAGTGATTTTCAACCGAAAAGTTGTGAGGAGGGAAAGAACACCACCCAGCACACACTCGAAAATGCTTCGCTCCATGCCGCTTTCCCAGCCACTTTTCCCACCGCCTGTGGCACTTGGAGCTGCATTCTCGGTCTGTCCGTCTGTCTGCGTGTTTGAGTTTTATTATTGTGTTGCTCTTTCGGTAGCTGGCAGAGAAACAAACAACTTGAACAATTGCTGTGGAACACCCCCTGAGAACTGCACATAGTTTCCGGCTTTATCAGATAATTGAAAGTCCTAATCGTTTGATTAAGTTTGCCAAGTGTCATGATTGCATTTTCAGTGTTTTTCCAAGTATACCCTTACGTTGCCACACACATGCACTCCAAGGTGGGCATTTATGGTCAGGAAATGCTAAATATTTTGTAGCTGCAACTGGTGAAGGTCCGATGACAAATTCCTTGTACAATTTATAATCGTTTCGAAATTGTTACAGCAACTTACGAAGGCTGAAGGGCCCTTCTCTAAACTGTGGGGACAATAAACAATTCGGTTTTACTTTCAAATTTAAGGAAATTTAATTTAATTTAAGAGCTTGGGTATTTTTCAGGCTTAGACTCTGTGAAACATTGGTAAATCGAATTACTGAGGAATCTGGAGATTTGAAAAGGAAGACTAGAAAAATTTAAATTTACAAAATCAGCAGACATACGTTACCTTCCTGATTTATTTTTCTGGAATGTGTATATTTTCCACTCTCTCTCCATCACAGCCTAAAAGCCTACTTGACCAGCAGTCGTGCCACCATGGAGTCCCAGCTGGGCGACACCACCACCAAGTGCCGACCCTTCTACGACACCTTTGATGCCAGCCGCTCCTTCCTCTGCCGCAACATGGTGGACTTCATCAACGGCCTGACCTTCTTCATTTTCCTCACGCTCCTCCTCTGGGCCATAGGCACTCCGGTTGGCCTTAATTTGATTACTGTCCAAACCCGATTGAATGCCATGCAGGCGGCGCAAACGCGCAGCAAGAGCCGCCAGAGGCGGAGCGACCGGAGTCCGGAGCAGGAGCAGCGCGGCCAGAGTCGCGGCAGGAAGAAGCAGCGAACCAGCAGTGCCGCGGCCAGCGGCAGGAGCGGTAGGCGAGAGCAGAGCCGGGAAAGGAGCACCAGCAGCACGGCACGACCAAAGCCACCACTGTAAGTGATGGGGAGGAAACATATTCATCAAACCAAATTGAACCGGTCGGGCCTAAGAGGTTTCCTCTTTTTGATATTAATTTTTATGTAAATTTAAAGGGTGGCCGGAAAACGAACAAAGTTCCTGTCGAAGCTCATATACATAACTGACCCTTTTCTCTATAAGCCTCTATTAACATATAGACCTCACCCTTCCACAGGCGACGCACTGCCACTGAGGAGACCCTAGACCTGGCCGACGAGGACTCTACCCCTTCAAGGGAACAGCAGCAACAACAGCAGCAGCAGCAGCAGCGGAGGCAGGAGCAGAATCAGCGGGAGACGGATAGAGAGCGCGATCGGACCAGGGATCAAAGGAGTCGGGAGCGTGAGCTGAGCCGCGGCCGCGACGTCTCCGCCTTGAATACGCCGGTGCGCAGCCGTAGTCGCCAGCAGCTGTGAGTAGTGCAGAGATTCTCCATTGAAGCGCCGCATCTCAAGCTCATTCCATCATTGCATTAGGCGCCACGACCCCGAGGATGACAATTGGGGCTCGTCTAGCGGACCCAGTAGGGCCAACTCCCATGAGAGGGAGCGTGAGACCAGTCAGACTAGAAAGATACTGAATATTTGGCAGTCGCGTAATAAGATTAAGCCGCCGCTGTAAGTTGAGGTCCCTCGAAAGCCTTAGCAATCCCGCCCCGCCTTGTTCTGATAACTCTACCCTTCTCTGCGAACAGTCGCCGGCAGGGCACTGAGGAGTTTGACTTTGAAGATCATGCCGAGGACAGTGGCTGGCGCAGCCAGAATCAGACTCAGAGCCAGAGCCAGAATCAGACCCACAGCCATAGCCATACCCAGTCCAGTGTTAGTCCAGAGCAACGACCCGCAGATCCGCGCAGCCATCGCCCCAATCTCCGTACTAAGCCAAAGTTGTAAGTGAACCTGACCCTGAGGTACCCCCGGCGGCACCCCAATCACTCACTCACCGTCTGCCCCAAAACTCTCTGCATGCCAGACGTAGTACTCGTACCAACGCGGATAGAGCTAGCAGTGAAATGGTCCGGCGCCCCGTAACCCCTGTGCTCAGAGTCAATCCGGACATTCCGGCCGCCGTTCCGATGCCCCGCACGCCGATGCGATTGAAGAGCAGGGTGTCGCTGACCGCCCGAGCCGTGCAGGACATTGTCAACAAGCGGAATCAGCGTCTGTGAGTTGTCCCAGTGCCAAACCCAGGACCCTTCAAAAGAAACCCCTAGGCCAGTTAGAAAAGAGCACCAACCACCAGCAGCCACTACACTCACCCCGTCCATTAGCCTATATTGTGTATATTCTTTGGGATAACCTTATGTATTCCACAGCCAACGCACTGGCACCGATGAATTCGATTTGGACGAGAGCGATGCCTATGGTGCTGGAGCTCATATGGATGCGGACGTTGCGGCGTAAGTCGGGGAAGAGGGAGGAGTGTGGCAGAAATCTCTAACAAGACTAGCAGTGAGGTCTCTAGAATTATATAGAAACCACTTAGTACCTCAAACCCACTCCGATATACCTATGAATGAATAGATATCTTAACCATGACGAAATCAATTACTCAGCAAAGTTCTAAATACTCAAACCATTAAAACTTCATTGATTTCTCAAGGGGTTCAGCGAACCAATCGAGATTTCTGTGACACCCGGATAACTGGATAATCAGAGATAATGAGCTAATGGTAACTTCCCCAATAACAACATTGATATTCTCTTTTCCAGCGCCCGACGCACGCCGCCTAGGGGCGCTCCGCCGCCACCGCCTCCGCCAGCGGCCGGCATGAACAGGTTCTACCAACGTTATTAACCGTATTCAGTTGCCAAAATGAGTTTGTTTTTTGCCTTGCGTTTGATTTTGATTTTGGTTTTTTGATTGATTTAATCGAATCTTGTGCACATGCCAGAGACAAGAGTACCAACCGAAAACACACACAAATTCTTATTGTGTTCACAGCGACAAAGTCTATATATTCTGAACTTACTTTCTCTCCCCGAAACCCGACTCTCGCTCTCGCTTTGATGGTAGTAGCGATCGCACGGTGCGCTGGAACGAGGACGAAGCCGAGGACTTTGAGTTCGAGGAGGCCGACGCACCGAAGAATCCCATGTATCTGAGCCACAATCTCCACTGAGCAGCAGACCCATCGATCTTCCCCCATCTCAGATATTGCAATTTGTTTTGTATTTCGCTTCTATCGCTCCCTAGAAAGTAAGTGAAATGTAGTCATAGTATCGAATCCATATGTTGTAGGCATTTAACAAGCGTAATAAAATCAATAATCTATAACGAATGAATACTTTACCACATTGGTCCACGGAGCATTCCAGTTTGTCCAGTCCCCCTAACCATGTCGAAGAAGATAGTATACATCCTCCTGCTGCAATATTGCTTAGCAGATCAGGTGCCATCGAGGCGATTCTCTGCCCTTCAGATGTTTGGGCAGGTGATAAACGATCTACCAGATGACAACGTCGTCATATGTCCCCCGGCTATTGATCTGGCCCTGGTCCAACTTTACCTAGCCGCCGGAGGGACAACCGAGACCGATTTGAAAAATTCCCTAGGCTTCCAAGGACCATCAAAGGGTGACATATACAAGGGCCTCCTTCCGTCGTGGGTCTCGGAGGGAAATCCTCTTATTCGGATTGCCAGTCGATTCTATGCACGGAAAGGAGTCAACATCACTTCCACGTATCAGAGTGTGTATGCAAAATATCTGAATACCGTAATCGAAAATGTGGACGAGAATGAAAATTGGGCAAAGAAGATTAACCCATGGGTTACCTCGCAAACTGCCAAAGGTCTTGAGGACCTTATTGAACCGCACCAGTACGAGGTTTCGAAGAAAGTCTTCCTCACTAACACCGTCAATTTCTTTGCCCAGTGGAAGTACCAATTCCAGCCAATTGCCGATGAGAATTTTTTTATACCGGACGAAAGTCGTTCGGAGCCGGTCAAGATGATGAAACTGGAGGGCAACTTTAGGTACAGCTTTCTGTACAAACTGGACTGCCACGTGATGATTATTCCGTTTAACAAAACAAACCTGGACATGCTCCTGTTGTTTCCCAAAACTTCCCGTGGGATTCAAAAGATAGAAGAGGGTCTGAAGCAGGTAGATGTCCGTACCACAGCTGTCAAGCGTCTCCATCTGTCCATGCCGCAGTTCAAGTTCAAGTATAGCCGGGATATGGTACAAACCCTGATCGATCTAGGGGTTAACAAGACCGTTTTTACCCACACAAATGTCTCTGAACTTACCATGTCCAATGAGAGATTCATTATTGACAGCATGATGCACTCAGCTATCCTTAACTTTGACACGAAAGGAGTCAAGTCGGATTTTGCTACAGGTTTGATACTATCCTAAAATTATGAAACTATTTTTTATAAACCATTTGAATTCCACTTTAAGGCGTCGACGTGATAGCCACAAAATCGCGCCCTTCTTCTATCCGGGGTAGGCCAGCTTTAGCCAAAGGTTCGATATTATCCTTAAACCATCGACTTACTCAAAACCAATTTTAAATCACTTTCAGATCGCCAGAAACGAGCCGCTCCTTTGAAGAAGTCACAGAATTTCAGTTTAGTGTTGAACCGTCCTTTTTTATTCGCCATCATGGATTCTACAAGGATGTACTTCTTCGGCAGGTACAGTCATCCTGGTGACTTTTAAAATTGAATATGAAAGATCGTATAATACAAGTCCTTGAAATAAGTCCACAGTTTGGGCAAACATTCGCTTGAATTGGCGCTTTATTTAGTTATCAAATCGTTCGGATGGATCAATGGGTGTATGGCTGGCAAGTCCCCGTTTACTTCTTCTTCAGGAAGGGGCTGACGATGGCTGGAGCAGCATAGGTGGAAATGGGAGCAGTGTAGGCAGGGCCGGCAGCATAGGTGGTCACTGGAGCGGTGTAAGCCGGGGCGCTGTACACCGATGCGGTGTAGGCGGGAGCAGCGGCAGCATAGGTGGAGTAGGCAGGAGCAGCGGCGGCATAAGTGGAGTAAGCAGGAGCGGCAGCAGCATAGGTGGTCACGGGAGCGGTGTAGGCCACAGGAGCAGCGGCGGCATAGGTGGCGGCATAAGGAGCAGCGGCATAAGTGGTCACCGGGGAGGCGATGAAGCCAGCCTGGGCGGCGGCAATGCAGAGAGCCAAGCAGATGAGGAACTAGGGGAATACAAAGTGGAATCCTTTAGCCAAATCATTCGATCCTGAAGGACAGGCTGTGGCTTACCTTCATGTTGATTTGGTTTGTTTGGTTTGTTGATTTGTCAGCGACTGATGCTGTTGGCCACTTTTCCCTGCCATTTTATAGGCCAATTGTCGCCACATTGGCCAAAACGGGTTTCCGGCTTAGGCAGCGCCAAATACAAAAAACCTAAATTAGAACACAATTGCGCTCGCAACAAGATTTCTGCCAGGTAACGTTCAATGAACGCGGATGCCGCGCCTCGCCACGGCGTGTCAAATGGATTACTCTTTTCCAGCGTTCTCGGCGAGAGATTTGATGGCGACAACTGACAGGGAATTGAAATTACGATTCTGATTACTGATTGCCTTTGACGAGACAATTCGGTGTGTGGGCAGACTCACCTCTGCGCTGGGATTTCCACTTCGGCTGCTCCGCTTTGTCTTTGGTCACTTGGTAATATTATTCTATGGATTGGCTCGAGTATTTGTCAAAACTTAATGGATAGTTAAAGATTAAGTGGCTATTTGGTAATGACTAGGAGTATTTATAAAGTATTTGTAAAGTATTCTGTGCGGTTAGCAGGAATGTCTGCAGAACGTGCCCTGCAGAGATCAGAATTTACCGTGAAATACATTAGAAGGTAGCTTAGTTTTAACTTGAAAATCTTAGCCTACAACTTTGGTTCAAGGCACTTGGAATTACTTAAAAACAGGCCTTCTCCCTACGCCTTAGTTTCCGGCATTGTGGCTTTCATCTTCACTTCCACTGAGCTTGGCGGCTTCTTGCGCCTCACATCGATCTCGTACAGCGCCAGTCCCAGTTGATGGACAAAGGAGCTGAATTGCTTATTCACATACGCAAGGCTCAGCGCTGGCGGCTGCTCCACGGCGCAGGTTCCCCGGAGATCATCGTGAGCCCAGTGAGGGGCGTCCACATCGCAGGGATGCCGGCCCTTTAGACGAGGAAACGCCTCCGTGGAGAGATGCGGATAGAAGACGTTCAGCAACTCAAAGTTGAGGTAGCTGCTGGCATTGGACTGGACCAGTGCCTCGTGGAGATCGGCGCTTAGAGAGGCCGGTATGGCCAAGTACAGCTTGTAGCGCAGGCGACCGGGTCCAGACTGCTTCACCTCGCAGTTGCCACTGATGAGCTTCACCTTCTGCAGCAGGGCATCCAGGGAAAGTCCACCGTATTCGTACATATAAAAGTCCCGCTGGCGACGATATCGCTGATGCGTTTGCCTATTAAAGTGCAGCACCCGGGAGCTGGGAATGTTTAGCAGATGCAGAGGCAGACTGTAGATGTGCGAAGTCATCAGGTGGACGTGCGTGGCCGCCGGCTTGGTGGCCATCACATGTGACATGTCAGCTGCCAGGGGATAAACCCCCGCCTGATGAATGAATCCAAAGAAGAGGGTGAGCGCCACATTGCTCACGTACCAGATCTTCAGGAGGTACGGACCGGAAGCCTTGCTGGAGAGCCATCTGTCGTAGAACCAACGCAGCAGCGGGTGATCCTTCTGGAAGGGATACTTGGCACTGAATCCGGTGATCAGCTTGGGAGCGTGTAACAGCAGCAATGGGAATGTCACCGGCAGCAGGAAGCGCGGTTCCTGGTGATTGATCAGCGAGAGAAAGAAGAGCGGCACGAAGATGGCTCCCGACATCAGCGATACGATGCTCTGGAAGCGTGGCAGCACTTGGTACTCCGCGCGGAAGAAGCGCAGCAGCAGCTGGGCAAAGGCACCCAGCGAAGCCAGGGCCAGGACATTGAAGAGCATCGGCATGTTGACCATCAGATGAACGTAGCAGGGATGCACGCCATGGCTGGCCGTTTGCGCCGAGTCCAGGTTCGCCTTGATGAAGTTCCAGGGAGTGAAGACAAAGTTATCGATGTTCAGGTGCATCATGTGCAGCTCGCCCACGGTCAGATGCTGGTAGTACAGCGAGTCGCAAAAGATAAACACCACGAGAGCAGGTAGAGCGCACAGACAGAAGAGAACAATCCGAAGATTAAAGTCCCGGAAGGTGACTGTGCGTGTTCCCATCCCGCGCAGCAGCCAGAAGAAGACCATGGGTGCTCCAAAGAGCAGGAAGGTGGGTCGATTGAACACTCCAGCCACGCAGATTGTTGACATGGCCAGCAGGTGCTGCAGATTGTGCGGTGGCAAGGCGTTCTTCAGTTTCCAGATGCGCACACGTTCGCTTATTGACTCTGCCTTGTCATACTTTTCCTCGAGGAACTCCTTTTTGTATACCACCGTGTTCGTACGCAGCATGCACTCCGCCACCAGGCAGAGCAGCCACGAGCACATGGCCATCTCCAGGCTGTTGGAGAAGGTGCGTGTGCCAAAGACAAGCAGCACCCAGGAGCTGCCCAGCGCCAGCAGGCGGATCTCGAAGCGCAGCCCGTACAGCCGGCAAATCCTGTACAGACACCAATCGTTGCTGTACGAGATTAGGGTGTAGACAAGCCGTGGGAAGACCACGTAAGCATACGTGCCCAGCAGCTCCACATCCCACCAAGTACGCAGGTACATTGCTATGAACTCGTAGAAGCTCCAAGGCACGCGGAGCAGGGCAAACGGCAGCGTTATGCTCCTCACCGGCATCGAGTTGTTGAACTCCCAGGTGCGCGTGTGCTCCAGCCGAAAGTGGTCGCCTGCAGGGGGTAAATGTTAACGAAACCATTCTATACATAATTGAGACTCCACATTCTCACCCGTCATCACTTCCACGCTCTGGAAGAACTCATCCGGATGCACGTAGCCCAATTGGGGCACGAAAACCAGGAGCAGACGCACCGCCGCAAAGCAGAAATAGGTGCTCAGGTGGCGGTCACCCGGCGACCGGTTCTGCCACAGCTTAGTCAGACGCATTTCTTATTCTGCTGCAACTATAAACTACGGAAACTCCACTAGTTTTTCGGTTATTTGTGATAAGAAAATTAACGAGAATGCATTTGTTTTGGTTTTTTGTTGCTTTTGTTTTCACAACCAAGTTCTTCCTTCGCGATTACTGGTCACACTTGATTTTAAATATACCAAATACTAAAAATACTAAAATTCGATTTACATGACAGTTTGAAAGCAATTGTGCGTTGTTGGCGGTAAGGTTTTAAGTTCATTGGGAATTTAAATAAAAGAAAAGTTCAATTTTCTTCAGTTTGTATG
>JAEIIJ010007281.1:0-51398 GCA_018904815.1 Drosophila ogumai
AATCTGCAAGGGTATACAAACTTCGGTGTGCCGAAGTTAGCTTCCTTTCTTGTTTATAATTAATAGTAATAAGAGACCTCTACGGAACCTCTTAAGGTGCAAACCCCACTAAGGGAAGTCCACAATTGCAACTGAACTCGAAGTGCAATGAAAAAAACATTTTCTATAGCTATCTCTAAACTTTTATCAATTTCAGATAGGTATATATAGTATACTCTTTAAGATAAGTGCATTTTTGAGTTAACAACCAAATAATCACTTTTTATGAGCCATTCATTAAGACACTTTCTAAGTTTATAATTCTTTTATATAAATAAAGACAGTGAAAACTATATTTTCCATTTTTGTATTTATTTGATTTATTCTTTTAGCCTAATATTTCTGTTAAAAACAAATGTTTACTTTAAATCACTAAAATCACCTTACAGCTTATAAAATTATCCCCATGCATGGCCTCTCTGCCAAGAAGCCTTACAAAAGATCAAAGTTTATTTTTAAAGCAAAGACAAAAGGTTGCTGTTGTTCAGCTTTTGTCTGTTTCAGATACTTTTTTGTATCTGCGTCTCTGCATGGCTGCACTTGAGACTTAAACGGTTGTATCTTTGTATCTTTGCATCTATTCTATGCTAAAATCGTGACCGGAATTTGACTAGCAATTGTCTTTTTGGACAAGACCTTTAGGCGACGACGGCTTTTCTCAAACGTTTCGTACGAAGCTGTGACCATTAAGAGGTGTCCACCCAAAATATTTTAATTATAGGTTGGTGTTTGCCGAATTTAATTTGCATTTTGGAGTTTTTTTTTTAAGTTAAGTTCTTTGTGCATGAAAATTTATTGGTTTTGAAGGAAATGGAAAAACCATAAATTAAAAGAAAAATATTTTAGCTTAGGAAATTTAAGAATCTTAGCAGAGGCATGGCATGATTGTAAAATCAGATTTTATTGTATATTTTATAAACTTAAAGGTAATCCAGAAATTGTAAATATTTTCTTTGTTATATTTTTGTATTGTTTGTATATTTGATAACATTTTTTGTGAACAATATATATTTTTTTATTTTTAAACAGAATGTAATAATTTTTTCCTCACTATCATGTGGGGTTTGCTTTATTAATTTGTTACACTTTTGGCTTTGCTTTATTACACTCAACATTTTTCACGCCTTTTCCTCTAATTTGCTTGTTTGTTGATTTTGAATTTTTTAAGATTTATGATGACTTGATTAATTTCTATCTTTTGTTACCTTCTTAGATTTCCTAATAAATTAAGAATGCAACTTGTCACAGCCACGATCGGCGATCGACTGAAAAAGCCAAGGCAAAAGCCGACTTAACTGCAACTGGAAACTGCCCTGTTGTTGCATTTTTCTTAACGTACCGAGTTTTCCGATATATGTGTGTACTTACCTACACTTAACCCAAAACGATCCGACACACACTCCAACCTCCGCCAGTCATGAGCAATTTGCGGTAGGCCATTAGATTGCTAAATCCAAGTTCGTGGATGCCAAGGGTTTCTGTGGGTTAATATACCTTAAAAGAGGGGGATCGGGAGGCATATGCAGATTACATAATCGAAATGAAGCGTTTTTTTCGTAATAAATTCTAATAGGTGGAAACAATGGGAGAATGTTCAATAGATTTATTACGTGATTTTTAGATGAGTAAATGAGTAACTTCTAGCGAGTTTTCACTGGGCGGAGGTGCGACCGGTTTTTAATCCACGATTTAAATATTTATATAATATATTATATTTTGATTTTGTGTGCCAATAATTAGCAATTAAAATATTAAGAGGATTAAAGTGGCATATTTGCTAACAAATTTAATTTAAAAACTTTAAACGGTGAATTAAATAAATCGTTTTGCATTACTTTATTAATGTTTGAATTATTTTTCATAAGTTCAGAGTGCTCTTTTGCTTTAAAAAAGTATTTTATTAAATTTTTCATCACTTACTTATTGATTTATTTACAAAGAAACTAGTATTTTAAGTTTTGTGGGGACTTACAGAAGATTTAAGGTATTGAAAGAAGCATATTTGTAATAGTTATTCTTATGCACAATCTAATCTAATAAGAAAACACAACAGGTCCAAATATATATATTTATATTTTCCAAATATTTAAAAAACTAAGAAATTGGCCTTTTTCGTTGAAGTTCAAGGCAAATGTGTATTATTTTCTACGTTTACTTTACATTTTTCTCTACAATATATATTTTACATATCTGTAGAATCAGGAATAGAATTCATTTGGATACATTTTTTCCTTAGTATACTTTCAGAGGTTCCACTTACACTGCAGGCAATCAATATTAGGCATACACCTAGCTATCACAGTGATATAAATTTAACGAAAGTTATAAATAAAAACAATATATACATAAAAAAATAAATATAAAGGACTCTCTATTAAATTAAATAAAATTAGAGCTGTTAAATATTTCAAGTATCGAAAATAACTGCTTAAAAGTTAACAAGACTTCATATCACCCTCTTAATAATTTTTTTCCAAGTTCTTAATGCTCTCTAAATTATGGAGAAACCTTCTGTTGATAACAGCAGCATCGTAATATACTCTCCGGACAAAATCTTGAAACTCCCAGAGTCGTCAGAGATTCGACATGCTCTGATTTTCCTGGGTCAGACCTCGTCAGTCGTCGCTCGCCGAGTTTTGCTAATTAAAATTCACTTTGACAATAACCGTAATTTCCGAGATACTAATTTCAAAATGTTGCACCCATATAAAATATATATCTGCCAGTGTCGTTAAAATTTAGGGAAAATAATAAGCAAACATTTTCACGTCTCGCCTAATTAGCGCCCTCAGAAGTCACAACAAAAACAAAGCAACTGGACGCTGTCAACAGCTGCAAGGGGGTGGCAAGGGGGTGAGTTTTCCCAGGACTTTTCCGGGCTTCCCTTGCCTTCCTTTTTAATATTGGCGTCACGTCATTAAAACTGTGACTTAATTGTGAGCGTTTTCACAAGTGGAAAGTGTGAGAGAAGTGCTACAATTTACGACAGATTATCAGAATCAAGTGGCGGAGGAAACTCGCAATTTTTCCGGCATCCGTAGAACTTTTCCTCAAGGTGTTGCCAACGAAATCGATAAGCATCGGGGGCGTGAAAAAAAATGTATACCGTTGGGGTATCAATTTATTTTAACGTCCTGACACTTAAGCTCTCTCTCTACCATTTATTTCGGCAATAAAATGGAATTTAAAATGATGGGAAATCTTATTGAAAAATTCAAAGATAAGAAAGGGTTGTGTGGTGTCCACACGTGTCCATTTTCCGCATTTTCGCCATTTTCCAGTCATTTACATTTAATAGAAGCGCATGAAATGATAAGCCGTGCCAGGGTGTGTGTGTGTGTGTGAAATTTATAACAAATCAATAAAATGACAATAGGTGCAAACTTTATCGGCAAAAAAGAGGGCGGACCCCGAACGCCGTTCCATTCACACTTTCTGAATTAACTCTGAATTTCTAAGGGAGAGGGTGAAACTTTTCGATAAACAATTTTTCGCACGGAAGTGCAATTTGAAGTGAAGTAGATCCTGTATATATATGTATGTGTACTTCCCTGTCCGTAAAATGCGGAAATTATACCTAGAAAGTTTCTAATACATTTGTTACCGCCAATCAATCGTGATTCCCCTTTTTTCTAAAAGGCTTGAGGGATTCCTTTGGTTATCCTTGGGGAAAAACTTTGCCGTCAGATAGTTGATTGTGGAAAAGTTAAGGAAAGTTTGGTATTCTGAAAAGATTAAGGTAAGCAAAGGGGAAATATATTTTTGGTTGTTTAATGGGATTTTATTTTGTATGGAATTTTTTCAAATTATATAAAATAAATTTAATTTTTTAAAGGTTAAATATAGTAAGAGAAAAATTCTTATTATTCTTATTCTTTTCTAGGTTAAAAAATCTGCATGCTAAATTTATTTTTTGTAAATAAAATTTTAGTAAATTTTTAAAAAATTGAATGATGATCAAGAATATACATAATTTATACAAACGAATATAACTAAAATTATAATAACCTGCAAGGGTATACAAATCCTATTTTAATTGAGAAAAGAAAGCTGCCTAGGGAAGGCCCATTGATAAAAATCTCTTTAGATTAGGTAATACCCCCAAACCATTAAAAAAAACTTAATTTCTGCAATGTCTAATCAGCTTTTTAAGTTCCCTAATCGTATGTGTAATCGTCTTAATCTTTATATATCTTTATCACCTGCGGTTAAGACTAATCAACTCTTAAAGCACCTAACCATATTGGGGTGAAAAAGTATCTCTCCAATTTCTACGCACAAATTGAAGGCGTGAACATATTGCGTGCGTGCTTGTCTTCTCATCACCTCAAGTTTCCAGACATTTTCCTGCCCAGATTTTCCCTCCCCCCAGGCTTATGCTCCACCTTACCTACAGGTGTCTTTAATTGACAGGTTAAACTATTTATGGCCACGTCACGTGATCTATAAACGTGACGCCAGTGGAAGACAACACAACCCCGAGGAATTGCCTTGACGTCGCTCCATTTTACCTGGGATTTCTAAGCCGATTTCCTAGACATTTTCAAGTAAGACGCTGCTAGTCTTCGTGTGTGCCTCGGAATAAATCGATTAACAAACAAAGTTGGAGCACCCAAATGTAGCTGTGTGTTGTAGCTATTTCCGTGACAGTAATCAATTTATTTTTGGCAGTGCGCCGATTGCGTTTCCGCTCCCAGAACATGGACGAGCCTGAAAGTCTGTATCCTCAGCCTTCCTCCTGCTCCGCGAATTTGCCAATATCCCTCTTTCAGGGGGGGAAAACTCTCGTTCTTTCTCTTGTCTGCGCGAACTGGAAAACGTTTCATTTCGTTTTGGCTTTTGGCACAGCGATTTCCGCACAAATGTCGATAAATCATCAGAAACGAAATAGTCAGAGAAAGTTGAGAGGGAGGGAGAGAGAGAGGGGTTGCACCGGGGGAAATAGTTGGGTTTTTAGCAGGAGATGGAAGTAAACTCTATGCAATTTCTTAGAAAATTATTACTTTTCTTATTAATTTTAATTATATCATCTTTAAATATTTATTTTAACATTTATAGTAACTGGACTAATGTTAATAATAATGCAGTGCTATAACAACATAAGCTTAACCACATAAGCTGTATAGGAAAACTGAATGAAAATTAAAACATGATAGTTAATTTTGTGATATTAAAATACGACTAAATTAAAACGAACTAGTTAATTTTGAAATATATTAAATATAAAGTCTTTTATGACTATTCTTAAACCTATTTTTTCCCCTTAATATATATATTTAATAATATTTTTCACTGTATTTACAACTAAGAAAAAAAAGTAAGATTAAACCTTTCTAGCTGTTGGCGTGATAGATAAGTTGACAGCTCCATTGAAGGGTTATCGTGGTGGCCTGTCTCTTAATCAATCTTCCTCCATCGCCTTCGCTCCATTCAGGCTTCATCTTCGTGGCAATTAATTAATTTGCAAAGAAAGCCAAGGACACGTGACCAGGATATGCCATATTAGAGAAGGAGAATGGGGGAAGAAGCTAACACATTTTCTTTAAAAAAATTATTAAGGACAAGAGAGAGGAAGAGAGCGATGGTCCGTCCATTTGAGGAAGCAGCAGGACTTCCTCTTTAGGGTCAAGTGCTGGAATTGATGTTTCGTTTATGATTTATCGTCACTTACTGCCGCGTCATGGACAATCATCCTGGCTCCCTGTACTCCCTCTCCTCCAGCCTAATGGTCGACATATTGCAAAAACAGAAAACAAAAACTAAATTAGACATAAAGGGGGTGGCAATACACACACTCGCACACATTTCCACTAGGTCGTTTCAGATAGGTCGTCATGCTGTCATAATCATCACAAGACACAGCATCCATCCATCGAGCATTTTGCAACGCCCCCTTAGATCCCACATTGCTCCCTTATCCTTTGGCATTTTACTGATGTAATAACCATGTTTTCAGCTTGTAATGCGGCAGGGCAACACAACTGTGGTAGCAGGGGTGCCACCCAGTCAAGGTTTCCTTAAGGGTGAACCGGGTGTCGGTCGGTTGCCCTTTGTTCTGGGCGCTACTTTTGAATTGTTTTTGAAGTTAAATGTGTGATAATTTAATGACTGTCGTCGTCGCATCGCTTACAGGACACATCTCCCACATCCTGCTCTGGCAAAGCCACCCCCCAAAGGTCTTGTATAATAACTCAATCCCGCTCTGAAGTGTGCTCACTCGCTGAACGCTTAATTTAGTGGAATAATAAAAATGTTTTTGGGGCATAAAATCTGTGTGTGGTTGTGGACTGCCGATGATTTGTGCTGTTTCGATGTAACAGATTGTCTTTTAATGGCTGGAATCAGCCAAGTGTGCCCTGATCTCCCGGAGGGGGGTGTAGAGTGGGAAATTATGGATTTGTGAATCTCTGGAGCTGTGGCTTCCCCTTGGCAACAACGTCATCGTTTGATAACTATTTTACCAGATTAACTAGTTCGTCGTCAGCTGATCTTCCCCCAGATGTTGTCTAAGAAAACAAGTTTTCTGTTTACCTTCAGGCATTTGCATACTAGTTCAGGTATTTAGCATAGGGAACTTGGAGTGCTTATCGCATTTCTTCTGACACAGGTGGGGGATTTTGTCTTGCCTTTCCAAGGGATGAATCTCTGTTGTACAGTTAATTAAGTCACTCTGAATTAGTCATGTTTCATTAGCATTTTTTAAGATTGCGGAAATTGTGTTTGGTTAAACATTATGATGCTGTATTTTTACCTAAATGAATAGAAAAGTTAGCAAAACAAGGGGTTTTCTGGCTTTAGTTTGATATTCTTCTAAAAAAAATTGAATACAGAAGTCCATTAAAAGTAAGTTAATCAATGTAATAATTTGAAAATCAACTTGTTACATAGCTAAGTGCACTTAAAAAAACACAAATTTTTAATTTAATGTTGGAAATAAATAAATATAACCTTAAATTATGATTTTGATAGAAGAAACTTAAAATAAAGGAAAAACATAATATTATTAAAAGAAAAATATAAAAAGGAAATTTTTAGGTTTTTCTTTTTAAATAGAAAAAATCGTAAAATAATATCAAAATGTGATTGTGGTCTTCATTATTCAATTTCCCTTGGAAAACAATTTTTTAAGGGTCTTCAAAAGGTTTTTAAAAAATAAATTATAAAAGTTGTTAGTTATTTTACTTGATATTTATTATAAAGCCCTTTCTTAAATTTTAAACGAAAGTTTTGCTGTAAAAATGTACCTCCTTTTAACATATTTTCAGTTTATTTTTATAAATTTAGCATAATTTCAAAGACCTTAAGCAATTTATCAAAAGAAAACTTGACCCAGTGACTGACTTTTTTATTAATAAAACTTCCGGCTTAGAAAAAATCTCTCAAGTTCATTGAGGGAAAAACAACTTTCCGGTGTTCTAAATTTCACTATCAGATATACATATATTATGTTTTTCTAATTCCTTACAGCTGTGAAACGCACTGTCCTCTGTCTTTTTTTTCACCTGCAGCGCCTAAAGAAAGAGAAGCCAAACCCGAAAAAGCTAACAAAGATTTATGCAAATCCCAACGCTTGCGAATGTTAAAGCTTTTTGATTTCGTGGCTAATGTGAAAATATGGCGGCGGAGCCTGGTGTGTGGAAAAAAACCGAATATGAAATGTGCAAAAATCACACACTCTGGCACACTCGCACACTCACACACCCACATTTGCATATGACAAAGTGAGGCAGACAGCCGCAAACAATGAAAAATGAAGGCGAGAATGCGAGTCGCAGGCTTAGGCCTGGGGTTACATTTAATTTGGCAAAATATTAAAAAGCACGTGACGCAGGCGATTTATGAAACTCGATTAATTTGCTCAGATTTGTTGTAAATTAATTTATATGCATTATTTATTGCTTGTATTTATTGCATTTAAATTTATTTATTTTTGTGACAAATAATCAGCATTTTCCCATCCATTTTCCTAGCAGAAATGCAGGTTATTGAACTGCTCCCGGTTGTTGGCGACCATCTGGTTGTATTTGAAGGCCGTCGACTGTGGGTAGCCGGAACTAGACTGTACCGTCAGCCTGGTATTATTGTTCCGGAGGAAGCTATCCGCCGGACTGCTAGACACGGCATACTTGCCGCCCAAACCCTCCACGGGCCGCATGGGGCTCAGGTGCTTGGCCGGTATGGCCTTGCTGGGAGTGCGCGTTTGATGGACCATTTTTCTTCTCAAGGATATATGTTCTGTAAGACTTTTTCAAAGTATTTCTTTCGAGTTTTTCAAATCAGGAGCTTGTAGCTTTTAGTGGGGTCGCGGTGGTTCAGGGCACACTGGAGAGACGGGTGAGCACGGAGAATTCCAGACAATTGCCGCAGTTGCTAGTGCGGGAGCCGCCTTTCTTAGAAGACAGATGTTTAGAGAGACTGGAAAATATCAGGAAAAAATATATTTATTAGTTTAAAATACAAGAAATTTGGAAAACATTTAACTTATTTAAATATAAAAAGCTTGATGCTTAGTAAAACAAATAAATAGGATTTTATTATTTTAATTTTACATTTCATAAAAATCTTGGCAGAAAGTTGCCCAAATAAAAATCTAGGGACTTGAAATCTTTCTTCAAAAATCCTTAAAAAATTGTTAGAAATTTTTTTTTAAGTTTTTAGTGAAGTAAAAAATTAGTGTTCTAAATTTTCATATATATATTTAAAATTGATTAGCATTAAGAAAATTATTTGAATTTGTGATAAGAAATAATAATTTTCAGTAGTTTTTAGCTTTAAGGGAATTATATAAAAATATGATAACAAAAAAAATTATATTTTCTTGAAAAAAAAAACACAACAATTTTATATTTTCGCATTTGTTAAATTATTATTTAGCTTTTTATATTTTAATTAAGAAATATCATATATATTTCCAAAAAAAAATCCCCATTTTAAAGTTTCTTCCAACTCACCTTAAATTATTGAGCAGCTTGGCTTTGGTGTCCGGTGTCTTCATTGACACATTTGTTTTTACACTTTGGGGCAAATATTTTTAAAAAATCACTGGATTTTTGGTGGCTAACGACTGCGTTGGCTGTAGACTTTAGTCTGTTCGATATCGAGCTGCGGGTGGTGCTTTTATAGGCAAAAATCTCCAGCGATTTGGACTGATCTCATCACGAGCTCAAAGCGTGCTCAGTTTAAACTAGTTTCTTTTTTTCTTAATATTTATTTTAAAGACTTGTTGTTGTTATGTTTTTTTGGGCTGACTATGATGCGAAATCGCCGGCGCAGACATGTGCCAAATTTCTTGTTTACGCCACCGTTTCGAAGCGGTGCGTCAATGGAAGCGGGTTTGCCACGCGGTCCTCGGAGTAAACATGGTGAGTAGTAAACAAAGGAAACCCCAAAACGCAAACCGAAAAACCAAACACCAAAAACAAATAAACAAACAAATAAATAAACAAATTAGCCAGGGGGATTTTCAGGTATCCTTTGGAACATTCAACTCGAAGCCTTAGGGCCAAGTGTTTGGCCCGAAAGACACCACACTTTATATACACTTTTTGGTAGCTGGAATTTTAACCTGTCTGGATTAATATCTATGACTTTTTTACTTTCTTTTGCTGTCTGGGCCACGTTTTTTAATTATTTAGCCATGTGTCTGGCCCATTTGCATAATGCAATCCAAACGGAATTTTTTCGGCAGACATTCGAAATATATAACATTGACATTTAAAACAATCTTCAAGTTAGACGTTCAAAGTACACAAATTAGATATTTGTTTGGATTATTTGAAACGGGTTTTTTTCGGGGGGAATATCCATTGTTACGAAAAGGGAGTGAAGTTTAAGAGGCGGAGTTCCTTGCCATGTCATTAAACCTATTAAATTAATGTCTAATTTGAACTTGTTTTTGTTTACTGAAGGGAGTACATGTCTGGGGAACATTGTCCTAGCTAGTCTGACTAGATTCTGGAAATAATATGGAGTTTAAATATCATTGAACTCGGGGAAATAGTTCAGCAGTGAATATTATTTTAAAAATGGATCAAATTTGTGGATACTTTCCATTATTTTCCCTTCTCCTAACTCTTATTTCTAGATTCTAGCATAATATTTCCAACAGATCGGACAACTATATATCTATAAACAGCAGATTAAAATACTATAAACCGGCGCCAGCTTTCAAGTTGTTTTCTCGCTAAAAAAAAATTGGCTGATGCAATGCAGCCAAGACTTTTCATCAGCCATCGTTTTATGCATAATTTTATATATCCATAGTCGTCTCAGGCGATCTACATATTCATATATGCCTGGATATACGAAAACATCGTTATGTTACATCGAGTACCAGGCCTATAGATATCTCTTGGCTAGGAAAAATCCCTATTTTAGGGGAATATTTGGAATTTAGATGACGTGTCAAAAAAACTGCCGGCCGGCAACTGTCTTCGATTTTTGGAATCATGATGATGAAGATAATGTTTGCAGATCAAAGAGAGTGAGACACACGACGCACTACGTGAGACAAGGCAGGTATGGTTTTAGGGGGTGATTTCTTTAATACCCTTTAAGTTTTGGGGATAGTCTGTCGGTTTGCTCTGGAAAATCATAGCAAAAACTGGGAGATTACGGGGTGTTATTTAAAGAATATTATGTTGGCCTTTAACTATATATCAGAATATTTTATTTATATCTATTAAGTAAAAATTAACTCTCTATGAATATTAACTTTTTAGGTTGAATCCCAGCTCAAGAAAATTAAAAACCACATGCAAATGAAAGAGTCTTTTCTATACGTCCACTTCAGCATGAAAGTTGCATCCTTTACAGGACCAAAATGTCACATTAAGAATTTTTTGTAAAATAAAAATTTTTAGAAACAACTTTTAATTTTAATAAAGATATTAGAGAGTCCACTTCTGACTCCAAAAATTCAATTAATTTCTTTATTTAGTTTAGTTTATTTGTATTTGTATTATTTCATTCTATTTATCATTACTCAAGTGTTGTAAGGATACCATAAAACCCTATTCTGAATATAATAATTTTATTTTATACATTTTGTTTATTTTTTTTATTAAATTAATTGCTTGAAAAAATATGTAAGATATTTTTTTTCCATTTTCCTTGTATTCCACGGTATCAAGTAGTCGAGTTCCAACTCCTCCCTCATCTTGTTTGCAAAGGTTTCGCTGATAAAACCAGTTGCTCCGATAGCTCTAATTTGCATTGTCGTCCGCTTGAAACGGGTTCGCCTCAGACGGAGTCGGAGACTGAGGTCACCCTCGGGGCTGGGCGCGGTGCCGGTGCGAGGGAGGGTTCACACCGGTGCCTTGGTATGATATGGATTTGGAAGTCGGAACAGCCTGCAGCTGGCACTGCGTTACTTGCTCGTAGAACGATGACGCAGTTCCTCCGCCAGGCAGGCATTGCACTCGGTTCAGATCGGATCGAAGCCAATGAGATGATCGGAATACGGGGTATTTAAACCAGGTGCTGTGTCCGCTGGAGGGCCAGTAGAAAGTCCAGAGCAGAGCAGAGCAGTCAGTACTGGGAGCGTGAGCTGTGAAATTTCCTTTCTTTTCCTATCCAATGCGCTAGTTGCAAAACTTTGTGTGTCAATGCCAAAAATTAGCAACACGGATTCCAAACAGAAATTGTTGAAGCAGTCAAGGTGGGTGGAAAATTAATTCACAATATATTTAATAAGTCTAAAAAATAAATTACAGTGACAAAAGGGCAAAGAAAAAATATTTGTTGTGCTAATTCAATCCTAGAAAAGAATTTTCATAATAAAGAAAAGCCTTCAAAAAGTTTTAAAGTAGTTTAAATTATCTAAAATATTCTATATTATTAAAAAAATGTATCTATGTTTTTTTTTACTAAAAACATTGATCACGAGTACTTAACGTGTTATAAAAACAGGTTTTGAGCAAGACCTTTGAGTATCATTTGCTAATTTCAAATTCCTTTCAAGTAACTTGGACCTTTCCTATATTTCTATTTATAAAAATATGATTACAAACTTCTAAGAATTATAAAATATATTTTTTAAGCTTCCTAAAAATCCCCTTAAATACATTTTCATGTACCTTTTTCTTTACTCTACAGATTGAACAAAAGTCTGTCATCCAAAAAAGGATCCCGCACGGGCAATTCGGCCAACAATAAGGAACTTAAAGTACTGACGCTGCTGCAGACTGTACCGTGAACTTTGAACTCTCTACGCACGGAATTTGGAAGCGCGCAGCTTTTGAGTAATTGGCAAAAATTAGTTCACCAAATCAAAAACAAGAAACTCCAACCAACGCAAAAATGGTCTACACCGAACGCAATGAGAAGTGCCTAAGCAGCTCGTCCAAGGACAAGCCAACTTCCAAGGACTACAGCAGCTCCAAGTCCGGATCCTCTGGTTCAGGATCCGCCTGGAGTGGTCAGGCCTCTAATGCCGAGAAATGGAAGTACAACAATATGGTCCAGAATGATCGCGACAAGTTCAATGGAATGCATTTCTCTTAGATCAGAGGAATATATCCTGTTGAAGGGAGGACAACTGGGACCGGGGGAGCTGCTTGTTGTTATTGTTACTTCTATTAGTTTGGCTTAGCTGGGTTTCGCTTTAAATTAGTACTGTAAGACATTTGTTTATATGGATTTAAGTATTGCTATGTGATACAGAGTAGAAAAAACAAACAAAATTAACACTTCAATTGGTTAAAAAAAAAAAATTAAATCATTAAGAGATGCGCAAAGAAATGTGATGAGAATTTTATTTCTAGGAATTATAAAGTTATAACAGACAGAAACTTCTTGAAAAACAAGAAACAACCTTAAGAGCTTTAAAAAATTTCCCCAAAATTTTCTATATTAATTTCTAAACAATACTTTCCCATTCCCAATCACCTATCAATATATTCCCTTGCCATTTGACCTTGCCACTTGACTCGGCTTGACTTGACTGATATCCAACGAATATTTTATTGTCTGCAGCATTTGCATGAATTGCGGCTATTAGCGTGATTGAGCCAACTTTTCTACCCTCGGTGAATCCTGGACGGAGTGCACTTAATACGCATTAGCTACGCTTATTTGACAGCCTCAATCTGCCCGGGCCAGAGAGATGCCTGCAATATTGATGATGTCTGGGCCGGCGCCACCCTCATTCTGCCACTTTCCCACCCATTTTCACCATATAGCTTTTCGTTCCTGTGACGCGTGTCCTTTTACCGAGAACAAGTGTATCTCCGACTGCAGACGCAAAAGGACGACGTCCGGTTTTCGTTACGATATACGAGAGTGCGAAAATTTTTATAATTTTACAATTGTATTGTTGTTCGGACCGGAAGGAAGAGGGGAAAAAATTCAGTGGCGAGAAGGATGCTTCTTCGGTTGCGGTTGTCCTTCGGCCGTGACACACGACTGAGCAGGACACGTGGCGTGCGGCTATTAGGAAAAGCGATTTCCTTGACGCTGCTAATAGAATTCTAGCACTCTCCGACAAACTCTATCCACCCATCCCTCCCCCCAAGGAATAAATGTTGTGGCGTTTTTGGGGTTTTTCTCCTTTCCGGACGAGGTGGCAGCTGTCAATGGGATTTACACAGCGAAAAGATATCAGAGCTTGTAGAGGAAAAAGTAAGTTTTGGAAAACGAGAGGAACGTATGAAGAATTTGAATTTAAATTAAATAATAATAAATTAAAAGTAAATAAAATTTGGGTCACAATAAAAACCATATTAAGCTACAATAATATTAAAAATTAATAATATTAATATAATAATTTTTACTCACTGGATTTATAGTTTAATATTATTTGTCAACCAATTTGATATTTAATTTTGAATTATAAATGTTGTAACCAAAACTTTATTCTCCCTGTGCATCTATATATAATTGGAAGCCTTCTCTCTAGTACATCCCAGTCCCATCTCCTCCAGCTTCTGTCTGAGCTGTGGGCCTTGTAATTACTTTGTTTCCTAGCGCCAGGAGGTCCTTCGGTCGTCAGCACCCAGAAAGATTCCTTGTCACTCTTTGGTGTTGTTTGTGCGATGCAATTAAAAGCGCTCCGCAGGTGTCCTTTGAACTCTGCCACCCATAATATAAACGAACATAAACTGTGTCTCAATTTTTGGCTCGTTGGCGTGGAGAAATGTGTCAGTTGCAAGGCTTCCGAAATGGGACATCGCTCTCTGATTCGGATTTTATCAGACAGAAGCAATTATCACGTCATTATCACGAAGCAAAGCCACAAAACTGTTGCTGCTTTGATTTTTCGATGTTTGTTTTAAGCACTAGGGGGTACATCCCGTATACCTTGTAGGGTTTTGTTTTATTCTGGTTTTTTTCTCAGACTTTTAGCACGTGTCACTTATGATGGTCAAGGCAGAGATCTGCCGAGTCTATCGAAGGCGCAGAAACTGATTTCCGGCAAAGGACAGCCTCAGACAGTAGCAACCCTGCCTCCTGTTGGAAAATTATGAATAATATCCGTAACTTCTGGCGAGACACACACAAAAGTACGGTTGTAAATACCGTGAAATATGTACAGAGAGCAGCTTGCAAGGGGAAGGAAAAAAGGGCCCACACTTCACTTCAATCTCAGCCAACGCCTCCGAATTTCTGAAACTCGAAAATAAATTCGTTGGCGGGGCGTGCCGTCAGATACAACTTCCGATGACAACCGACAGATGTTTTTTCTTTTGGCTGGGAACAGGATAACGACGACAAACAGGAGTTGCGCCCGCTTGCAAAACACAAAACAATTGCCTCGTCGCGGATGTCTCCGCCATACAAATAGTCCAAAGTCGAATCAGATGCGAATTACAGTCATGTATTTGAATGTACTTGAGCCTGGATGGTGGCGGCGGCAATAATAATGTACAGGCGTTGACATCACGGCAAAGGTGTTTTCAGGGTTTTCAGGGCTTGGGTTTCCACTCTGGGCACATGACAATGTCACTGCCACATGGCACACGTTGGATTTGCAATCCTTGGCAAGGTGTGACGCATCGGAAATGGATGGGACTTTGCCTGATATTCGATCATATTCCAGCTGGTAAGATATGGGGGCGGTGGCAAAGTGTTAAAGTGAATTATTAAAAGGGGATCAAGGGGGAACTAGTTGAAAAAAGTGATAAAAAAAATATTTATTGGCTATTCAAATATTATTAAAGAGAAATTGAAGGTAAATACTGAGGTGTTTTAAAAATGTTTATAACTCATATTTTAATTACTATATTTTATTTAAGTATTTCAAAAATATTTATTCAAAAATGTATTTTTATTTAATGTTTTTTAAGTTGGGTTTTGTATGAATATTTAAGAAATAAAGGATAGGGAGTACTTAAAAGTAGAGTACTTATTTCATAAAAAATAGTCTGTAGAGGGAGAAGAGGTAGTTATTATTTAATAAAATATTTTCTTGCTTCTTCTTTTAAAATTATTCAATAATTTATGTTATTTTTTCTGTATTTAATAAAGAAAAACAGTACACATGCTTAAAAAATAAAAATGATCATTGATAAGGATTTTTATAATATTTATAAAGTTAATTTTTTCAATTCTCTGTCTGAATGCTTAAATTTTAGTAAGTCTCATCATAAAAATAATTTAAATAAACTCCTTTTAGATCTGAAATCCATAACCCAACTCAGCCTAATTAATTTCCAATCCAAATAATATTTTACCTTCCCATAATTAGCTATCCAATTATAATACCCTTCAATCAAGATGAATCCCTGTCAATTTTAAAAAAACATCTCTAAAACACATCAATATCAGGATTTACATATATCATATCATATATGTATATTAACCCATCATAAAATTATGCAAATACCAGAAAATATGATATACAAAATAAGCCAAACATTTGTCCACACAAAAGGTGGCAATTATACGATGAAAAAACACAGGAGGGAGACTTTGTAAGAACCTGAATCAAAAGCAACCACCTCACACTGGCCTCCGCTTTCCTCTTTATTGTTACGGATATATACTCGTCTATAGGTATATAAATATACTCGTAATTTTTCAGCCGCCATTTCTGATCGACAGCTGTCATGAATGACAATTGGATTGCGGGAAACAGCAGCAGCAGCAGCAGCAGCAGTAGGAGAAAAATGCCACTGAAACCGAGAGTCGCAGCCTCTGCCCCTCGAGATTCTTATAAAATATGCAATAAAAATATGAAACCTCGTAATGATTGCCAGTATTTATAGATTTCAAGCAGAGCCCGCTGCTGCCGCGAGGTCATCAAATCGAAAACAACCGAATCGACATGGAAATTGAAATTGAAACAATGGCAGGCGGCGAGTCGCAATCGATGCCCCTGCTCCAGGGGCGTCGTCGGTTGGTAGGGGGATTTTTTCAAGAGGAAACTGAACTGAACTGAACTGAACAGAATTGAACTGAAGTGGAGTGGTTCTCGAGTAAAACGCAGAAATGCGGTTGCTTTTTTGTGGGTCGTCACAGGACAAATGAGAAGAGAAATGGAGTGGGATCAGATTTTGGCTAAGAAGGGGATTTAAATAAATAAAATTAAGAGCAGAGTAAGGAAATATCAGACTAAATAAAAGAAAAAGCTGCCTGGAAATTGGTTATAAAATAAATTAAAATAAAATATTGATTTAAAGTAGGCCGTGCGACATTACAAACATAATTTATTTATTTTTTAAATGTTTACAAAACTACTACTAACATAATCAAAAAAAATTTCTTTAAATATATATATATATTTTTTGCTATATCCTTTATCTGGTAGCTGATTTCCTTTGCTACTCTGGCCAAACCCCATTTTAACGGACTGCTGCCTGCCCTTCAAGAGCCTCATTCTATATGTTTTCATACGCACAACCACATGTGGGATGTGACCAAGGCATGGAGGTGGGTAAGGGGTTAGGTAAGGGGTGTATGCAAGGGGGTGTCGAGGGCACACACACAGAGTGCAAAACCTTTAAATGCAATTACGACCTCATGTCGCATGTGAACTCATGTGTGCAGAGTCGTCGTCACAAAACGCCAATGATATGCTCTCGAGTGTCTTTTGTTGTGGCTTAAATACATAACCAGGGCAACTCCCCTTGTGTCCTGCTCCTGTTTTTACAGCCTCCTTTAAATTTGAGCGCGCCAAAAAAAACAAGGAAAAAGCTGCGAGGAAGCTTTCCATTCGCTAATCGCCTGATGCACACACTGTTGTGTGTGTTGTAAGTGTGTTTGTGTGTGTGTGGCATATGCACCGCTCCACAATCGCATCATTTTGAGCAATTAAGTGTGTATTATCCTTCGCAGCGTCTGTCAAAGGACCACGAAAGCAACTTCAAACCCCGATTTTGCGAGCTGCGAGCTGCTCCTGTTTCTGTTCCTGTCCCGCCACCGGAAGTACATTGAATATGCGCCAGTGAGTGTGTGAGAGTGTGTGCAGTAAACGGTATATGAGGGGCACTGGAAATATATGTTTTATATTTATAAATAATATAAATTAAATAATTTTTAATGGACTGAAGAGAAAATTGTATATGAATCACCTGAGAATCTTAGAGATGATGTAGAGTATATTTAAATGGATTATTTTTATTAGTGAACTGTTGATGGTTAAGTCTTTGTTGGTGAATTTTAGATTAGTGTATATTTATTAACAAACTTTTAATTTTCATTAAAACTTTTAAATTATTATGAACAACAGTTTATCCTTATTGAATAGTTTTCATTGTGCCTCTTTGCTTTTCATGGATAAATTGTTAATACGAAACTTTATTAGGCGATTTTTTTTAGTAATATATATACACTTTATAGAAAAATTTTATTTTTCACTTAAAATAAATATTATACCCTATTTTCTAGCAGTGCATCTCTGCCTGCTTCCCTCTCTCTCTTATAAAATCCGCGCTTTTCATGCGCAAATTGTGCATTTATGTCGACAATGGCGAGCCAACAAAGGCAGCGGAATGGGATGCGGAGTACTCGTTATACGCGATTGGGATATGGGATATAGGATATATGTGTGTATGGGATATAGGGATACGCGGTGTACTTATGCTTGGGATGCAGTCCTCATTGTGATGCCAACTTTTACTTTTGTTCGTTGTGCCAACTAACTGAAGGCGGTCCTAAGGCGTTTCGCTGTCAAGTCGCAGGGGCTCAAAAAATATGCTGTAATTTATTTTAAACTAAAAGGAACGAAGACCTAGGAGTTAGTTTTAGGTGAAAGAAAAGTTTCTGAAATTCTATAAAATTTTAAAATATTATAAATCCTAGTCGACATTGAATTCATAATCAAGCAAAGTGCTCAGTGTGCTTTCTGTCAGGTTGAGTTTCTGTAGAAATCATTTGCCATTCTCAGTTTTGGTTGTCCATTTGGAGAAAAGTCAAAAGAAAAAATATATAAAAAGCGCTTATAGATTTCGATTCAAAGATGTCTGACCGCAAAGCAGTTATCAAGAACGCTGACATGAGCGAGGAGATGCAGCAGGACTCCGTGGACTGCGCCACCCAGGCTCTCGAGAAGTACAACATCGAGAAGGACATTGCGGCCTACATCAAGAAGGAGTTCGACAAGAAATATAATCCCACCTGGCATTGCATTGTGGGACGCAATTTTGGCTCATATGTGACCCACGAGACGCGCCATTTCATCTACTTCTACTTGGGCCAGGTGGCGATTTTGTTGTTCAAGAGCGGTTAAAGTCTGGTCGAGATGTGGGAGGAGGTGATGGTGAGGATGCCTTCTGGAGGGGCAAGCACAACAACAACAACAACAGCAACAGCAACAACAACACATACATAGACACGAACACTGAGAGGAAGAGGTGCAGGATCAGTTGGAGCAGGTTGCAGCATCAACAAGAAACAAAGACAATAAAAAATAGTTAACATCAATTTCAAGTATTTATTCTGTTTATTTTTATTTTTCAAAGAAGCTAGGTGTTTTTTTTTCCTTTTGAACTTTCCCACTCCATTATTTTCTCCAAACTTTTCTTTCTAGCCACTCTCACGCTCCTTGGGTGATTTTTCATTCGCTTTATTGCCCTCTCCGGCTGTCACAAACAAGTGCTGGCCAGCCAAAGGCAACCACATACACGCCCACTTGCCCGGAAGTTCTTCTAGCCAGCATGTCTCCTCTGGCCAATTTAAAAATTCAATTTAATTTCAATTGATATTGGAAAATCTTTCTGCGAAATCCCAACCACACGCGCAGCGGGGAAGCCCCATTAGGAAAAGGCGATAGAGAGAGAGCGAGTTTCCAGGGATTTTCCAACTCGGACTTGGACTCTCGACAAAAGGTGCAAACAGCCAAAGCAATTACATCACAGATTTTCATCGACACAAAGTTTTCGTTGATAATTGAAATGGGGCTTCCTCTTGGTTGGTTGGTTGGTTGCTGGAAGCCCAGACAGAAGGAGCCATAAATTATGCACAGGACATGAAGGACAGCCAGTAAAAGTAACCACCAACCCTCGCCCTCACTAATTGCCTAGTCCTGGTTCTGCCAAGGACCTCCGGGCAGCAGATTTTCTCTCCGCACTCCACGATCCTGTTTTCCTAGCAACGCCGCCGTCCTCGTCGCCTTGGGCTGTGAAAGATTTGCCACACGTTCCGGCCATCTCATAAATAAAAGCAAAATTTCATTAAGACAAATTATTGTCTATCAATATGTTGCCACAAACAGGAGCTGGGAAGGAGCGGGCCAGGACATTCATTGCTCATTTGCCAGCCCGCTGGTCGACCTCCCTTTTTGGTATTTGTATGTTTACATAATAATATTTGCGGCTCATAATTGCATAAATTTTTAAAGCGAAACGCGTTTCGGGCTTGTGTGCAACCTGCAATCCTCATTGTTCTCTTCTGACCCCTGGATATCCCTTTTCCCAGGCTCGGGATACCCTAAAAAAAGGGCAGAGTTTAAGGGGGTACAAATAAATTTTAAATTATATTTAAATAGAAAATAATAATAGTAAATAAAAAATAAAAGTAAATCAAATATAGAGGTTCAAATATATTTAACTTTAAGGTTTATTAGTTGTAATTTTTTTATATTATAAATATATTCTTAGTTTCAAAAACATTTTAAAGCCTATTTTATATTCCCTTTAAAAAGTGATGCAATATAAATATTTTTTTAATTTCTCCTATTTTATTTATTTATTTTTTTAATCTCCGATTGATTTTTTATTTGAAGCCCAAAGTGTCTCAATTTCCTTCAATTAAATACTTAATTATATGATAAAACCCCATAAAAAATATTTTGTTATCCTTTTCTCAGAGTATTTAATGCCTCGACTTATATTTAGTTATTTTCCCGTTGTTTAGCTTTGGTTTTGGGGTTAAATACGTAGAAATTAAATTAAATATGCCCGCGGTTAAATGTCGTTGCACAACCTGTGCCCTTCCGCAAACACACACAAAAGGGATTGGGACTGTAGGCCTAGGCTTAAATCCAATTACGATGATAACCAGGGGGAGTTTTCAGTCAGGTGAATAGTATTTTCCCAAGCCACGTGCTCGAAAGTGAGGCATCAAAAATAAATATTTTCAAAAATATGCCCTGGAGGAATATTTAAAGATAATTTTCTCATGAGGGAAGGTCAGAACGAGGGGGCCCTTCTTCTTCGCGGCGGCGACACTTGACTTCCCACTAATTGTTATGACCGCATAAATCCACATTTATTACTCTGCCAGAGGAGAGGAAGACTCCAATCCAATCCAATTGCTCGGCTGTCACAGAGCTCATCGATTTTCTCGGTTTCGTCTTCAAAGCCGCGTCTGCGGCTAGAACAAATCGAGTGTGAAATTCGATAAGTGGCTGGGATTGTCTGAGTATCCAGTGGGGACCTTGTTTACAGAGAACACCCAAAATCGACGAATACAAAACTATTATGGGAGCCATGAATTGTGAATTATGCTCCACTTTAACGCGACTTTTACGATGGCAATTGAAAAATTTGTTTCTTTTTCTTGTTCTCCGCCACAGAATAAATAAAGAAAATACTTGCTAAAGTTTTGATTCATGATATTTTAAGTGGTTTTGTGACACTTGACAAGTAATACATATATATCTGGTTTGAAAGATGATGTAGGAAAATTAAATTTAGGATTTAGATTAAGAGAAGATACAGAAAGGTTATTTTTGAAATTTTTTTTTGTATATTCATAATTTAAAATTAATTTTAAATATTTGCTCCTGTAAATATCAATGCTTTAAAGCATTTTAAAATTTGTAATTCTTTTTTTTTTGTTATTTAGTTACAGGTTATAATATTTTAAGTAGCCTTTTCCTTGACTCTCAATTTTTATTTCTACTTAATAACAATAATTCTTTTTATATATAGTAAAACCCCTTAATTTTTTCCAAATTAATGCTTTTAACTTAAGCCAGCATTAATTTCTAAATTTTCCAAATATAAATTAACAAGGTTTTCGCCTCTTTAACAAATTTCCTTTAATTTTCTATTTTCTTTTCTATTTTTTGTGTGAATAATAATCGTAAATAACTTATTTAGCCATAAATTTAGTGCCGAAAAATGACATTTACCCCCATGATGCCCCCTTTCTCCTCTGGACAATAAAATGATTTACATGAAATTCCCATTTTCCCAGGGCCACTTGACTTGGCGACGCAAGTCAACCTTCCCACTACCCCCTACTCGTCAACCCCCTCCTCGCTCAACTAAATCGCTACTAAGTATTATACTATATAGATTATATGGCCACGCACACACTCTACACACACACACACAAAACACACTAAAGACACTAAGCACGACAAAAAGACATTAAACACGACAACGAAATAAAAAAACATTGAAGTTCCTTATCAGCACTTCCGGTTTTCGTGACCAATGTCTTGGGGTGTGCACACACACACACACACACACAATGTGCCTTTTTGGTGTATCAGTTTCGCACACTCTACGGATCCGAGCCCGGGCATGCAAAGGTTATAGAAATGGAAAAGTCGGGGTTATGGTTGGGGATTGTAACCCCCCGATTTAGCCTGTTTCCCCCCTCCCCAAGTTAGTCTTAATTTCTGGACATGCTCTTGGCCACACTGGTTATCCTCCATTATTCATAAATATGCAAATGCCAGGGCGTAATAAATTCCAGATGCATGGCCAACGGCTGCGGGTCAATTTCGAGCTCACGCTCATGGGCTTACAGTTATACACTCGAAATATTTATGGTATCAAATAAGTAGAAGTAATTTATAAATCCAAATCAAAGAGTTCTTTTCAAAAAACTTCAATTAGTTTTTAAATTAAGAGAAAATCCGTTAATCAATGGAAAAGATAAATATATTTCTTTCCTTAATAAAACCTCTATTCCCTATTTTTTTTTCAAAATTTTCCTCTGTGCACTTTGGTTTAGCTTTGGTTCTTTGGTGTGGTTGGGTGGTTCTTGGCCTGTTTAGCACTCAATCTGAGGCGGCTCCTCCGAACCACTGGCATATGCCACATTACCTTGCCGCAAATTAAATGGTCTCGCGTTTCGGCTCAGTTCTGCCGAGGACTCCTTGAGGTCCTTTGGCAGGCTGCGATTCTTGTTTAAGGGGCTGGCCAGGCGGCGGCTGGTTGCATGTGGTGGGCGTTAACCAACTCATATAGACGAAGGACATGGAATCCTGCAGAGATATTCCTGAATGCGCACTGAGATGCGGGCGTGACAACTCACGAGTGGAGGAAATTTAATTGAATTTGGTTATCGGTGAGAAGGATGTGTTTTTTATATATATAAAGTACAATTATCATAGGATTTTCCATTATATAACATATGTATCTGTTAATGTGTTTGAAATTTTTTGAAAATATTAAAAAAATATATAAAAAGAGATAAAACAATTTGAAAAATTTAATTGCTATAAATTCTAGATGATTCTTAGAATACAAAATAAATATTTAAATTAATAAATTATTTGATTAGTTCTAACTAAAACCTAGTCTTAATTTCATCTCATCTCCCTCCACAATTATCCTGTAAAATGGTTCTTAATCATCGCCCTCCAAATATGATTGTTTTTCGCCTGGACTTTGATTTTAAACAAAATAAATCATACATTTTCTTCTTGCTCTAATACAATCAAGACAACCAGGACCTCCCCAAACCCGCTAAGGACACCCCCTACTGGCGCCGGACTGTGTATAATGCGCACAATCGCAGCCAGGACACGAAATCGGAAGGAAAGGAAGTCCTAATGTGGTGGTTCGAGGCAGAGTCAGTTTTGAGGGAGAACTGTTTGCGCAGCACAAAGTGAATTTTCTTTCTTTTTTTCGAGAAGAAGAAGCCGGACCTTTGTAAGGAAGGATGGCAGGACACACACACACAGAACAGGACTTGTGCTTGAGTTTTGCCTGGGCAAACAAGCGTATAAATTGAGTTATAATTTGATTTCGCCACTCCTTTGGCTCCGGATGTTGGCTTCACCGTTTATTTAAATGAATCCTTCCCCGGACATGTGGCAATTGGTTGTTATCCTCTTGAATTTTCGGGGTTTTCACAAGGGTTCTTGTATCCTTTTTCCTTCGGCAGGAAAACTATGATTGGTCATACTTGTGACTTCTTGCAAGAAACGGATGTGTAAGAGTGTGGTTTTTAGTTTTGATTTGAGGGCAATTAAATTTAAATAGAATTTCCTTTGAAAATTGCTTTGGCTTTTCCACCTCTTTCTCTCTCTAACTTGAACCTAATTACCTTACCTAAGACAAAGGGATTTTACTGCCTGAGAAAATCTGCTGCTGCCTTGCTCTCATTTACTTAAAATGTTGCAAAAAAGTATCCTTTGTGGGTAATATTATTTTTAAGAATTAAGGCAGGCAGAACTAATACTTTTTTAATTAAGCCAATTTGCGGGTTCTGGTGGATCAGTAAAGGCCACTTGGGGGCGGCAATATGCGTACAATGTGATTCGAGATTTTTTTTATATACTTTTTTTTCCAGCAAACCTTTCTCTGTCGTATTTTCTGTGTATATATTTTATTTTTTTTTGCATTCTTAATGCTTGAAATGGCAAAATGGCAGTTTACGCTTGCTACACATTTTGTCCTGTTTGCCGGCGGAATAAACCCCAGACCCAGATCCATTTCTCCCCCCACGTTTCTTTCTTCTTTTTTGCCACATTGAGTGGCACTCTCGAGCATGTCTTTACATCTCTTTACGCTTGGGGGGATTACTTTTGGGCGGGGGAAATCGAGGGAACTCTGTGGGGAAAATGGCCGCCCTCAGAGATATGTATATTGTATGTTTTGAGTTATTACTTTGCATATCAGCGAACACATGGTGAGTCCCAAGATTTATGTTGCAATCGGGGCTTGTTTATGCTTTCGATAAGGTCCGAAAAACGCCAGATAAAACCGTCGACGAAGAACAGATTCACAAACTCAAAAGGCAGACTTCACAACCCGCTACAATGTGTCTTTTTCTCTGTATTTTTAGACATTTATCAGCAAAGCAAACACAGAACTTAGGGAGACAGGCAGGCAACCACAACTTAACAGCAACTCAAACTTTTGTTTTGTCTGGTGGTGCCCTCTGTATCTGTATCTGCACGCTGTATCCGTATCTGTATCTGTATCTGTTTTTATGCACCCGCATGGATCTGTCGGATCGCGGCGGCTGAAAATCGATCTGCAAGTGCCCCCGAACAGAAAGCGCAGAAATGCGCAAAAAGTCACGTAGTCAGCGAAACAGACAAAACCATATAGACAACGATTTGCCCTGATATTTACGTACTATATGGCGGGATGTAGGGATGAGGGATGAGGAGGGACCTGTAGGATGTGGCAGCTGCACGTGGCATTGATCTGGGGCCACAACTCCAACAGGAGGAGTACGATTAGGTGACTGCCAAAGCACAAAAGCCAGAAACGAGTTCACTTCAGGACTACACTGAGGGCAATTGGTAAGAGATATGTTTTGTAATGAAATATTAATTTCAAAATTAAGGGAATATGTAAATAAGAAAAATATATCAAATTTATTATAGCGTTAGGTTGATTTTTAAGAATTTTGAATAGCGAACATTTTAATGTCCATTTAATTATCTCAAATTTAACATATCGACATTTTCATGGAACTTCGATCAAATATCTATGAAAGCGGATAGTGATGTGTTTACCCCTTGAAACAGCTGTAGATAATAACCATTACCTGCTTTTAGACATAAATTTAATTTGAAAATATACATTTTTCTGATATACCATCTTAATTTCTACGATCCTAATCCCCTTTCATTTTACCCCGCTATTTTTCTCACTGTATTCTCAGTACCAAATGGGCAATTAAAGTGTCACAAGTTCGGGACATGCAATATTTCATGACGCAATGCCTAAGATTATGAATATAAATGCAAATTAGTCCTCGGCTAGTCTCAGCCCACCTTGCCCTACCCACTCTCCTTTCTACCCTTAAGCTTAGCTCACCTTGCCCCGCCGATTTCCACCTGTCTGTTGTTGTGGTCAGCAGGTGAGGTAGGAGAGGCAGGAGAGAGATGGAATGAGGGGTTAGCTGGAAAGCGGGAGCGTGACAATCATTAAAAGTCAAGCGACGAGGACGAGGACGACGGACCAGGGACGACGAACGACGAACGACGACAACGTTGAAACGTCCGACGTTGAACAATCACTGAAAATGACTAACGGTAACCACGATAGCTCACATCCGGACCAAAAGTCCTGGCCTGAATACTATATACCACACCATATTCCGTACGAAGAAAAGCTTTCGGGGGGACCCGTGCACGTTGAAAGAAAATTACGCTCTTATCTCGCTTCCTGTCGTGACACAATTTTCTATCATAGAAGCCACTCGAGGAACCGACTTCGTCCTGATGTTGTTCCGTAACTTGGGTCAAATACATAAAGTTATTATTGCTTTTACTATTTCGGATCTCGGGAGGGGTGCAGGGGGTTGGGTCTGAAAAAGTAATGATAAATGTGCCACGCTCACGTTTTCCAAAACTCTGAGCTCGGCGGTAGCTTTTTGGGCCATTATTTACTAACACACTGATTTTTTTTTACGAAAAGTGTCACTGAAATGGGTTTTAGGCTAGAATTACATAAGCCAAGGGATCAAAGGTATAATTTCAGGAAGGTAGGGTAATTATTTTTGAGTCAGAAAATACAAGAAAATCTAAATAAACGGTGACAGTACCTTTATAAGGTAACAACAAGTCTTTGAGAGTATCTAAACTCATAGTTTCTTTTTGAAAAAGTGATTTCCCAGAACACCTTATTTAATTCTCATTAAATAACTTCAGGTGTTGGTATAAAACCACTTTAACTTCCTCAAATGTAACCTTATTTATGTATTTTAATCACACAACTAAACTTCTAACAGGTTACTATAACTGAATTTTAACCCAGAAACATTGTTTTCGTAACCCCAAAGTAATGGCCATTTAATGCATAATTAAATTGTCCAAGCACATGCAAGCGAAAGTAAAGATTACAATTTTTTCTATGAATTTCATAAATACTTAATTAAGTGGGTTTGCTTTCTGGGCCTTCGTCCCTGTCTTACTCCCTTCTCTCGTCTGGCTCGCACTCTCTGTCTCCTGAACGTAATGAGATGAAAATTGCAACAACAAAAAACATATATGCACTACGTACGTGACAAATTGAAAAAAAGCGCATCAGTGGAGCGAAGTTAACTAGTGAGACCTGTGTGGAATCAACCATACCATATTGGACAGCGACATCGTCGTTTCTGATGACTTGACCAAGTACAGCGACAGCTACTGTGACTGACTTTTACGAGTCCCAGTAAAAAAAATAAACCAATATCTCAGAACGATGTTCGAGGCGAGTGTAAGTGGAGCTCGGAGCTCCCTCCTGTAATACTATCTAGACACGTGAAATGAGTTATCAACGATCACAGTGGGGCAAAATGTGAGGTAAACTGTGCCAATAAATATTATAATTACTTTGGTTTTGACTATTGTAACTTGTTTTTATAAAATAACGTTTTATAAAAGATTTAATTTACCTTCTGAGTATCAAAAAGCATATCAAAGAGCATATAAAATTATAGTATACGACTTTGTTGTTTTCTAAAAATATTTATCTTCCTTGTTTTTTCAGCTTAGTCACCACTGTCCCCGACGAACAATCAGCTTGCGAACAGTGTCGCTGTAAACTTAGAATCGGCACATGACTAAAAACTTATTACCATGACGCAGATCACAAAAAAAAAATGTCTCAAGCGAATATTGTCAACCATCGGTCCAAGACCAATTATGACTTTTTACAGATGCCCATGGATGTAGATATGGATGTGGCTGTGGATGCTGTGGTCATGTTTGTGGAGTAAGCAAAACTGTCCTATGCCATTCTGCACCTCGTTTTCCCTGATTTCCTTCTCCCCAACGCCGAAGGCTCATGGCTCATAACTTTTTCAGTTAATGAAGACATAAAACCCAGTGCTGTGGCTGCGCGGCTGCCACGGCAGCTAAGGGCAATAAACACAGAGGCAGAAATAGCAACAAAAACAAAAAAAAACCAAGAGCAACACCAGCAGCAAAGCAACAACATGGAACTTGCCCCTTTGCTTTGCAGCAAGGTATTTGTTTGTTCTTTTTCTGCTGCGATTTACTTTTTCGCCTTTTGTTTGTTTTCGCAAAATCACAAGAAAGTTGCGCCCATAAGTCTACGGAAAACAAATTAAGAGATATCTCCAAAGAGTGATAGCACGGGGATTTGCGGGAAGGGGTTTTTTCTTTGTTTTGCTTTAAAATAAGGTAGGAAAAAGGTGTTTATTTGTGGAGGAGAGTAACTACAGTGAGATCTGTGTATGGTGAACATTCTCCTAATTGGAACTTTTAAGGGTATAATAAGTAAAATAAATGTTATAAATAATTAAAGTTGAGATACAAAATATTAAAATAATTATTTTAAATAAGGATTTATGGAAGCTTGATTCTTACAGTAAACTTTAATTATCTTATTTAATGTCCACTGTATTTTCTACGGAAAGTATTCTATGTGGCTCTCTGTTCTTTTTTTTTTCACCGCTATATACCAGCAAACGCCATTTTGTGCAAAGTTGTTGCTGTCTCTGCTTTCTGCTGCCGCGTCTGCCTCTGCTGCTGCCCACTGTCGCTATCAGCGCACATCAATGGACCAGCGACCAACGACGAGCGACGAGCGGCGACAGTGCGGCGACACAATTTGGCGCACATTACGTATACGCAGCGTGGGCCAAAACGAAAGAGCAACAACCGAGGAGCAAAGCAACAGAATAGCAGCCAGCAGCAGCAACAGATGAGCGAGCGGGATGGACATAGAATATGGAGAGATAGAGAGCGCCAAATGAGCAGCGACTGAGAGATATGATAACGGCAGCAGCAGCAGAGGCGACCAGCAGCAGGTACCGCAGCAGAGGCCACGCCTCCAGTGGGTAATCTCGGCGGACTTTTCTTTTGTTTTCAGGCCCACCGAAAAACAACAGTCAAGGACCTCTTGGAGAGCCTTTGTCCTTGGCTGGTAACCTCTTAACACACTTCATTAATCAAATGCCAGCAGCAATGCTCAAAGCTGGCGAAAAAATAAAAACAAACACTGACTCGCCAAAAGAGCAACAAGCAACAGACGAAATTCGCCTATACTATTGAGGCGAATTCAAACTCTCTCTCTGTTTTGGGGAGACAAAGCTCCACCCCAAGCGAAGTAGAGCGCAGACGCAAGAGCGCAAGGCAGAGAGCGCCACATGGGAGCATCTGTGGGAGAGGGAGTTCTACTGCTGCTGCTGCTGCTGGGACGCCAAAACTTTTTGCCGCTCAGTCTCTGCCGACGCAGACGATGACAAACGAATGACAGACAGCACACTCCACTCTCCGCTGCGCTGCGCTCCACGCTCCATGCCCCCAACCAAAGTCAGGCCAAGAGAGAGAGAGATAATAACAAAGAGATAAGGGAGACGACAGCGAAATGGCGACAGCAGCAGCAGCAACAACAACAACTCCCATTGAATGCCCGCCAGTCAGAAGCGTTCGTTTTGCCTGTATTTGTGCGCCTGTGTGGGAGAACACTGTTGCACATGCCAGGGATAGCAAGGAGGAGCAGGAGGTGGGTGAGGAGGTGGCTCTGCTGCACGATTACCTCATACTGTAAATTGCATCTCCACAACTGTATATGTATGCATATAAAATACATGTATGCACTGCATGCGTGTGGGAGTGTGTTTGTGTGGGTGTTTGTAATTTCCTGATAATTAAATCTGCACAGAAATTATTTCACTCTCCACCTTCGCCACTCTCCTCGCCTCTCCTCTGGTGCGCTTTTCTCTGCGAAGAAATTAATGAGAAACTCGCAATTGGGATAATGAAAACGACTTTGCCCAGATACGTTTTCCCTTTGGCCATTAATGTGGCCATAATTTTGGATTTTAGCTCTTAATTAAGGCGGCTTCTTGGCTATTGGGGTCATTGTGAGTGCTGTGCGGGGCTTAGACGAAATTACACATAAGAGATGTTTACAAATTAAATAACATAGTATGCTGTTTTTGTAAAGAAACATATTTTGGTTAGTGTCATATCTTTACAGTTATGGCAGTATTTTAATAAATAATTCATCAGTTTATCTACTTGGAAATTAAAATTAGGAAGTGTCATATGTGTATATTTATGACACTTTTAAAACACTACTCTATTTAAGAATATCATATTAAATATATAGAACCTTTAAATAGATTCCTTTACTAATTAATAAATTTGTTTAAATTAATCCATGGAACCTTGTTCTCCAAAGCATTTTATTTTCTTTTTATTATATTCGTATGTTTCTACTACTAAACCTATTAAAACTAGAGTCACCATTACATGATAATTGTTCACGTAATTGAATCACTTCCCTTAAAAGATTATTCAGTACACAGGCAAAGGAAGAAACATTTGATAAAAGCCACTTCTTACGTCTAAGGCGACGGAATATAATGCGTTTTCTGGGACCGTGATGTTATCTTTGCTGGGTTTCCCCCTTTATGCCTCCCCCCCTGATACAGATACAGACGAAGCATGATTTCATTTCCTTTCGCCATGCCCTATTATAGCAAAAATCGCTGCTGCATTCTGTGTGGTCCCAAGATATTATGTATTTTTAGTACCGGCAAGCAGGCAGGCGGGCAAGTGACCTTGAAATAATTGGCTAAAATCCCAAAGTAAAGTTCTGCCCTCCATTTGTGCATGTACTTTGGAAAATTTATATATATATTTTTGTTTGGCAAGATCAAGTGCGGTCTGTAAATAGAACAATGGCAGCTTTTCCCTCATTTTTCCCACCCTTCCCCCAAAGACTCTTGTTCGTGTGTGGCGCCCCCCAAATGACGTACGCAAAGAGTTAGATAAACAGCTATGAAAACTGCAATTATTAATAAGGCGCAGCGCATTTCGGATGCCAAGATCCGTTCGCTTTGGGCCAATTATACGTTCCATAAACCTGACCCAAAACTACACAGCTAACTACAGATTTTTCGCGTATATTTTACGAGATGGAACAGAAAACAAATGTTTTTCACTCGCCTGACTTGCTTTTATTATAGCTTTTCCACCGCCCACCCGATCTGGCTATGGGCCCGCCCTCCTCACCTATGTGCTTTTTCTTTTTCTTTTTAATTTTTTTTTCTTATTTTTTCTCTCTTGTAATAAAGGAAAAATGCGAGCAATGCGCTGGAATTGGAACGCAGCTGAAGGCAGAAATATTATTATTATGCAGACTAGGATCCAGGGGGGATATAGAGATGGGTGTGGCTGGTACGTGCACCCAGAAAAAATAATTATTTAAATTATTAATATATATTTATATATGTATAATTAAAAACAAAATTAATGAATGGCTAAGGACTTGATTCATATTTTTCCATACCAAATTTATTTTTATACCAAACTATCAGTTTTCATAAGAAATTACATTGAATTTACACATTTTTTATGTACGATTTTTGCAGTGCATATGCTGGGCTGGCATGAATAATTAATGCAAGCGAAATATTGATTGCATGTACTTGAAAAGAGTTCCAGACGACGACGCCGTCAGACGTCCGACATCCGACATTGTCGGGCATAGGCCCTATGCTCGTATGACAAACGACTGACACGCGGACTGAGCAGGCGACAAATCTACACCGTACCCCCCGTACTCCCCCTCCCCGCAGGAGAAAGCACCCCCTGCCGGAAGAGCACCCTCCACCCACAAGACTACCCCCAAGCCCTCAGCCTTTTGCCTGCCCATTGGTCAGAGGGTGGTCCCTGTCCTTCGATGACTTTTCCAGGGGGCTAATAGAGTGGGTGTTGCATAAATTTACACAGCGGGTGAGTGGAAAGAGGAAGAGAGAGTCCTTACAGGACTAACAGGGGTTAAGAGGGGCTCAAGCAAGTCGAGGGGCTAACAAAGGACACTCCAAAAGGGGTTAACACACACACAGGAGGAGGCCAAAGAGGGAGAGAGCCAAGCCAGAGTTAGGCCTGAAACTCACTTACTTGGCATGTGCATGGCCATGTGTTGGGCTTTAACAACCGGCCATATAGATAGATGGCTTTGATAACAAGGTTAAGTGACGACTTTTCGCTGATTTCCCAAAAATGGGGGAAATGCTAGCCTAGAGGCAGGACTTCTTAGGTATCTATGGATATATAAAATGTTATGATAAAGCCTTAAAGCCATTAAGGTTTAGGGTTAATAATATATCAACAAAACTAAAGTGGTTAGGAATGTTCTTGAGAAGATATTTAATTAGGGTTTTAGGATAATTATTAAGATAAAGTTTACAGAAAATAATATCCTTGAGGATTCATTGCTTTGAAATAGGATTATTTCTTGTATGAAATTTATTTTTCACAAGCTTCATTACTTTATTATTTTGGTAAAGGCTTGAGAATAATATTTTATGGTAAACTATACCTTGAAAATCCTATCCTTTTCCTTCTATATATTATTTAATATATATTCTTTTTCCTAGCCACCACAGACCTCTTCTATTATCTCCCATAAAACACAACCGTCATCGCCTTTATGGCTTTCCCAACCAATAGTCGGGCTGGCCTCCACTCCACCCTCCTCAGCCAGGTGAAAGCCCATTGGATTGGGCAAATCGGCGAGGTCTCGGTCTCCAATTTGGAGAAAACCTCTCCTCCAAAAGGCTTTTACTCCAGGCCTCTTTTGTGTCTCTTGGAAAACTTGCGTGACTTCATTTGCATGAATTACGTTGCGTTTTTTCCGAGCGCCGCCGTCGTTAGTGTCCTTTCGCTGCCCACAGAGCACACGTACCTGGCGAAGGAACCCCAAGCCAGTCACCACTACCAAGGCCCGGCCACGTGCCTGTGTGCGGTTCGGTTGGTTGGCCGACGTCGGAGTGCCTGGCTCCACCCGTTCCTTTCATAATTGCCACCGCGGTAGTCAGTCTCCTTTTTTCCTTACACTTTTCCCTCCTCTCTTTTTTTTTTTTTTGGTATGGAAAATAGTTGGAAAAATAATGAAAGGAAAAAGAAAAAAGAAACTATGGCGCATAGACGAAATAGTCTCGGCGTTCTCCACGCTCCGCTCCGCGCTCAGTTGATTTGAGTTTTTCTGTTTTTCAGTTTTCCGCCTGCCGCCTGCCGCCTGTTTTCTGTTTTCCATCGTCAGTCGCTTTCGAGGAGCTTTGTGGGGCAGGTGTGTTCAGGTGGTTTTTTGAGGCTGCTCCCAGTTCCATTTTTCGCATTTTCTACCAAAAAACAAACTGCGAGTGCCTTAAACTGAAAACACACAACAACTCAGAAGCCCTTTTTTGCCGTCGGTTTATTTGTGGGGTTTTTCTCGATATTTTTCCCCCCCGCTACCCGCCAATCCAACTCCAGACGCGTGTGCAAAATAAAAAAAGGAAACCACAAGCCAGACATTTGCAAAGATTTTTTAAACAAAAAAAGAGCAAGCACCCTAGCCCCTCAGTGGATTTTATGCAAATGCAATTGTGTCGGTTGTCCACCCCGGAAAAACTTGTGTTCTTGATTTGCAAAAAAAGTGATTTCTAATTGTTTCGACTTCTCCGCGAGAGAGAGTGAGCGAAGGAGCCCAGGGCGGAGTGTGTCAATGTCAATGGAAAACGGATTTTCCACTCTCATTCAGCGACTTTTGGTTTTCCGCGTGGATATGCAATAAGCCCAGATTAATGACGTCCTTGTTGGAGATTATCATGCGATCGAAGGCGATTGCAAGAAAATTCAATCAGGGTGAGTTGGGGAAATTGGTAAAAAATTATAAATTAAGTGGCTTAAGGGAATTGAAATTAATTTGCAATAAAATAGATTTTGAGTGGTAATTATGAAGTATATTTTGTATTAATAAATTTGTGTTAAATTAAACAAGGAACATAATTTCATAGGAAATATATTTCCTATAAGTAACCCACTTATATATTATATATTTAAATTTTGTAGTAAATAATTCAGTCAAAAATTCTTTAATACCAAATAATTAGAAACCATAGTCATAGTTATTAAGAAACAATTAAAGATAACTTAACCCAATTAAAAAACGTGCATTTATTAAAATTTCCCTCATAAAAAACCCAAACAGCCACAATATCACATTAATAGCACCTTAGAGACCCATTAAAATATAACCCAGAAGGAATAATTAATTTTAAGCACTTGTGCCTGGATCAATTCAATTAAAGATACATTTTTAAGGGCCTAATTCAAATCAAAATAATTTATTTGAACAAAAGGGGCCAACTTATCAAATATTATTTCAACACAAACATGTGAAACATGACTTATTACTCGAACCCTTGAACACTTGAAGATATGTCTGAATATCTAAGAAACACTTTGATTCTCCGCACAGTTGAATAATTATTTTCAGCGAAAAAAATGAAGAAATCTCACAAGTAACCCCTGGGGAGCCATAATATAATCTTTGTCCGAGAACTGCAATTCAGTGTGTGGATCCCTGGAGACCCAATCTTTGTACGACAGCGGGCATTCCAACTCAAAGTCCGAGTCAGACTTGGACACGAATTTTGGAGTAACTCTCGCGGCGCAGCTCGTGCCCTTAAACTAATCTTAAAAAACAACCACAAGTATCCCAAGACATCTGTTTCAATTAGGCAGAACTTTTGTTCGTTTTCTCACAGGCTTTGTTCTCTTTTGGGGTTTTCGTTTTTTGTATTGTTTTTTGCGTCTTTTTGGGTCTGCAGATAAACCGATTTTGTATAAAGAAATGTTTTGAAACACGCACACAGATTTGGCAACCGTTTCTCTGGCTCAGATAAAGATAGGAATTTGTCTTGAAAAGTGACATTGAAAGGGCTTCGGACATGTGACTGCTGATTAGCTAATCTTAAACACATTTCAGGGACTTATAATTAGGCTTTAAAAATCAAATAAGCTTCGTTTTAAGTATTTGTACTTCAAGTAAATAATTTATTCCTTTATGTACTTAGCACAACATACGATATTTTTGATGACGAGGATCACTTTGATTAACGTTTGAACGTCGTAAAAAGTTGTCCGGATTTCCTAATTGCATTTTTTATATCGTCATTGTTTTTGTGTTTCTTATTTGCTTTATTTAAAATAGAAATGATTCAGGCAATGCGCACTTGAGTAGGAAGATCAATTCCTGTGGGAATCCACGAGTTTCCGATTTGAGTTTATAATTATGCCAGGCGGAGTTGACTTGATATTTTTTATGGAATTAAATACAAGTATACAAAATTTCAGATATCAAGAGACGTGAGTCTTATTGGGATAAATAAAAGAAGCCTTGAGAGTAATAAAAATAATTATTATTAATTTAGGTTTCCAAGAATTTGTGTGTTATATTAACATACAAGTATTAAATAAAAATTGGTAAAGCTCAAAAGATCTCTTTAATATTGTTCTAATAAATATACAATTTTTAGATATTTGATTATATATTTAAATTAAAATTATTAGGGATAAGGTAGGTAAAAAGTTAAAAAATTAAAAAAATTGCCAAAATATCACACAAAATATCAATTTATTATATTGCAATTTTAATGTATCGATTTAAATATCGATAATATCGATACTTCGGAATTTCTTTAGCTTGTTTAAACATTTTAATTTATATTTACATTTTATCCCCCTCCATAAATGGCCATTTTATGACTCCACCATGATCATTCTGTCCCAATTAACTTTTTAATGTACCCTAAATTCCAAGGCAGACATTTTTTATTGTTCACTTCCCCTCAAAAGAGCTACTTACCCCCACAATCTAACACGAGTTTCCCCCCCAAACGCACTTGCCAAAAATCCCCAAGAAAAAAAACTTGAGAAAAAAACCGAAAACAAGAAAAGAATAAAGAGGAATGCTAATCTCCAAGGCGATAGCCGAAAGTTCCTGGCAATCGTGACCATCACGGGCATTATCATTACCGTTATCAGCGCCATCGTCGTTAACATTATCATTATCATCAGCAACATCGCCTTAGTCGTCCGAAGAATCGACTCTGGTCGATGGTAAAAAATCCTTATCGCCCTCGAGTATCAGCGTTTTTATGGCCTGAGAATCGATTGTATTAAGAGCTATTAAAATATTTTCTAAAACCTGCTGCTATCATATCATTCAATTAGGCAAGAAACGGCTATATATAGGATCATAAAACATAGCATTCGGTGTCGCCTGATAGTGATAGTGAAGCCTCAAACACCAATCATTCGGATCGGTTTCGGTTTATTTCTCAACACATTAAAGCCCCATAAATACATCAAAATAAAAGTGTCGCCCGCGGAGTATTTACAGCCCTTGTGCAGATAATGTGAGGAAGACATATGGATTGGCCCTCTTATAATATTTTTTGTTGTTGAATTTTTTAAAAAGTAAACTTGGTCAGATCGCTGGGATCAGATACAATTTGCAGCAGACAAAGTCTGTCAAAAGCTAGCAACACGAAAAATCCACAGATAAACGCCAGATAAGCGCCGGGATCAAGATTATATAGCTCTCGGTGTGTGCTGTTCGGTGTATACTGGGTTATCAGTGGGCCTCACACTTTATGGCAGGTGCTATTGGATACTCTATAAAGCAGTAATTTATGAAGTTCCCTCCGAGCTACTTGACTTTTGTTTTCATCTTTTCAACGTCCAGTGGGTGAGTTGCTAATGTCTTTTTTTGTGCTTAACCCATATTTTTAGAGGAGTTTAAATTGGGTTTTATTAAGAAGGGATTTTTAAGGGATCTTCTAAGGGTAAATATTTAAATAAAATATTTTTGCTGTACTACTTTAGTATTTTATTTATCAAGAAAGTTTGCCAAAACTTAAAAAAGCAGATTTAGACCTTTGCAGACTTCTTTTGAAATTAAGAAAATTACATGGATAAATATAACTAATATTTTTAAATTTTAATTAAATTTTAAGGTGTTCTAAGTTTTTTTTAATTTGAAAAGAGGTAGAAATATTTCAAGATCTTATCACTGATTAATGTTAAAACATTTAATTTTATTTATTGCTAAGACAAATTTCCCTTATCAATATTATTATTATTTTTTTTTTTAACTAAAAATTTTAAATAATAATTAATATACTATTATTTTTAAAACATTTTAAATATGTTTCCATAGTCTTTCCAACGCTTATTTCACCTTAAGCCTTCCAAAGTTGTATGCATAAAAACTTCCCAATTTTCACCCCTCTTAACCCACTCCTTCTCTCATCATTCCTGTTACCCAGAAAAATATGGGTTAAGTACACATGGAAAAGCGATCTACACCAGAAAAGAGAGAATCTATGTTTGTATTTCCTGATGATATCATCTATCAGAGCGCACGTCTCACAACGGTTTTATTGTGCACTTGTTCGCCGCTGTTTCTCTCTCCTATTTTTTTCTGAATTGCGTTGCTTCATCGCATCGAAAAAAAAGAAAAAATATCATCGGCGCATGCATCGCACCTGATATTTTTATGGATTTACAGCACCCCCGAATTGTTCTTCCAATTTCGACAATTTATTACCAAATACACAGGCTTTTGACATTTATTTGCTCGTTTTCAATTCGATTTCGATTCGATTTCTCGGACGCCCCATCGAAGTTTTACTGTCCGAAAGCAAAAGTGTTGTTTTTTATTTTCTTGTCGACCAGTCAACCTTGTTGTCTAGGTGCTATAGAGGATCGGAGTGGAATCGGACGATGATAGCCCTGGGCAGACCCTGCGTATACTTTATATGGTCGAAGCGAGGCGCACATGTTAAATGAGGCGTAGTTGGTGAAAGACGGGGAAACAGGGGTTATACATAGAAGTCGGAATTTGGTAGGAAGTGAGTTATTTAGCTTTAATATAAAGGATTTTAAAAGGAGGCACTGAGTTAATTGATTAAATTGGATAAAGAGACTGAAAAGGATACTGGTAAAATCCGAAACATCATAAATAATATATATTTCCATTATAAAAATATTTCATAATTATTTAATATTCTTTTTAGGTACTAAAAATATCCTGTTTCTTTAAATAAATATTAGTTTTAATAACAAACCTCGTTTATATCCATTTAACTCTTGAAAACTCTCCCTTTTGACTACACCCCTTTCTACAACTATTTAGTAAAGGACACCATAAACTTAATTACCGACTAATTGATCCACACACTTGCCTATCTCTATCGTGTGAATTACAAGTCGCCTTCGCTTACTATTAATTTCCCGGCAAAAGGGGATTTTCCAACTACTTGATCGCTCGTTCGTTGGGTTTATCTGTGCGACCCAGTCGCATTTGTCTTTTGTTTACAAGGCGGTTACGTCAAGGCTTCTGTTTCTGTTTCTGTTACAGATAAATGGCACTGGACTGTGCCAAGAGATCGTTTATTTAGATGGCGAATTACGGGGAACTATATACGGGGCTTGGTTCCACGGAGTACTGAGATACACAAGTGGTATATGGGCGGGCTTGGCTCTATCGGCGTAACTGTCAGTGTCTTGTCACTGGGCTATTGTTTATGAGTGGGGGCCTGGGGCTATATTTATGTTTTGAAGATAGTTTCCGATATGCGGGAGGTATTGTATATATAAAGGGTATTTTCTAGTACTCCTCTTACTTGATACGTACTATCTCTGGAAAGAATATACGCCCAGATGTGGGGTATTACGAAGAAGAAATGACAGCAAGAGTTCTGAAGAAGTGAAGTTATATATCTTGAATATTTGTTATTATATCTATCAGAAAAGTATTTCCCCCAACATTTATCTCTAATTTCTTCAAACACTTTACTACCTTCGGTTTAAAGTTCACCTCGACTTAGATCATATTTATACTATTCCTGTCAACTTGTAATCAATTTTATTATAGTGACTTCGATAGACAGTTGTAAAGATAGTCTCTCCTATCGCCGCGTTTTCCTTTCATTCATTCACTTATATCCAAGGTAATGGCTATGACTAAGGGCTTGATAGTGAGTTATTTCTCGCAGTGCTGATTCCATTTCGCCTTTTTTCCTGTTCCATAAATTGTTTTCTAGTTATAGAATAGATAGTAAATTCGCTGCAGATATCAGTCGCGGGGTGCATAGTACACAAGTACATACAGAATTGGGGCCCCATCACAGATACCACCCATTATTGTTATATTTTTGTCGGAGCTCGCAGTTCGGAGCTAGCAGCTCGGAGCTCGGACTTTTATGGTCAGCGGTCCGAGCAAGCGATTTTATATTTCTTTCCGATCAAACACGATCGCTGCCGAGGGTGTGAGTGCACGCAGAGAAATAAGAGGGACAGTTTATAACAAAAATTCATTGTTAACCGTTAAAGAAATAATCTTTAAAATAGTAACATTAGTTATAAACATTGATTTATTTGTCTTATTAATTTTCTCATATTATTGGGATTTTTGTAAGTGCGAGTAAGATAAATATAGGACACTCACTATCAAAAAACTGTGAAGGGGAAGAAATTGATTACAATAGAAGTATTCACTTCTGAAATTTATGGGACCGTTTTTTTGATTTGGTATTTTTTGTTTGTTTAATAAATATTTAATAATATTTAATAAATATTTAAAATAAACAGTCAAACACTTTTTATAATAAATAATATATAAAACAGTTTCTTTGATTATTTTAATTTATAATGCAGATTCAAAAATTAATTCATTTATATAAAATATAATGACAGAAACAAAATAAATTGTATAATTATAACTATTAAAATAAATTAAGATAAGCTAATTTCTGTATCAACAAAAATTCAATTTACCCCTTATATAAGACCTACTTTATTTTCCCAGTGTAAGCAAGTAAGTGAGCACTTGCTCGTACTTTATATCAGAAAGGTTCGTCGCTTTTTTGGAGGTCTCTTCTCAGACTCACTTGTTGTTTTTTCTTTTCTTCTATTTTAATGGCTTGTCACCAGCCCACTCACTCACTCAGTTTCTCTCTTTCTCTGTCGCTCCAAATTCGCTGCGGAGTTCTCTGAACGGCGATTTGTTTAGCGCCGCAGAGAAGAAAGGGAAAAGGCAGGCAATCAATTGTCGAGCGGCCAGCTCCGGGCTTAGTTTGTGACACTTTGTGGCTGGTTTCGCGGTGAGGCGTCGGCAAAATGCAATCTGGATCGCCAGATAAACCGCAAACGAGATCAGGATCAAGAGGGAATCCCTTCAAATTAAAAGAAAACTAATTGAAAACTGTGATCTGTGAATTCTCTCACGCCAATCACGGAGTGTGTGCAAAAAAAAAGTGAGCAAATAAAATAAAGAAAATATTAATTGAAAAACCAAAACGGAGAAAGAAAAATCCAAGGAAAATCCCTAAAAAAAAGGGTTACACAAGTGAGTGACATTCCTCAATTAATTGTACGCATCCTTGAGGTCAAATCAGAGACTGTGTGTGTGTGTTTGGAACCACCCTTTCCGGGGCAGATGTCTTTGCCTTCGGAAAAGTGTGCCGGAAGACACAGGAAGCTACGCTGGGTATCTGCTCCTTCTGCTGTCACTTCCGCTGCACATTGCAAATTGCATCCTTGTTCGAGGCGGGGTAGCGCGTGCTACGTTCCAATCTGATCCCGATTTTGATCCCGATCCTGTCTTGCAGCTTTCGGCTCGTATTAAGTTACGATCTCTCACACTCACATCTCTATTCTCCCCGTTTGACCTTGCCATAATTATATAGTCCTGACCCCGCCGTCTGTCTCAACGATTCTGACTCGATTCGAGGACTCGTCAGCTCGCGAGTCCTTTTTCTCGAGAGCGAAGAGCAGCGACTTCCGCTCCGCCTCGAATGCAAAACAATGGAACAGCAGTCGGAATGGTATATATAGAAGGAATCGCAGGAATAACAGTCCCTGCGAGTTGTGAGTACTGAGTCCTGTGAGTCCTCCTCCTGGCCTGTCAATGAGACATTCACATACAATTGAAGTTGCTAAGGTTTACAAGATCGACGCTGACTGATATACAAATGTAAACAGTTGAGGGCAAAAATATAGAGTGTTTTTGTATTAAATATTAATTTTTATGTTAAATATTAATACAATAACTAAAAATTATTTTCGAAAAAATCTTTTTAGTTATGTATTTATAAGTAATTATTTTTTATTGGAAAACTATATGTAATATGGTGGTTACATATTTAAACTTTAAGAATTTTAAGGAGTATTTAATCTTCAGATATTAAAATTTGACAGTTAGAAAATCATCTTTGATTTTCCTTATTTTAAAATATTTTTATTTTCCACATTTTATTTACAATTCTTACCGGCGATTGTTTATGTCAGGAGGACTCACACTCACTCCCATTCCCATATGCTATGTTATGCCAAAAAGAAGGGCAAATTCAGACGAAGAAGGGCATTCCTACACACACTCGGTCCGCCACTCGAAATATGAACAAAGACCTCGATATATATGGTAGTATGTGGAACGAGACGACTTTTGATTCCTTCAAGAACTTTATTTTCTATTGCCCTGCACTCTGTAAAAGCCATTCACAAAAGCCGGGGCCAAGTCCTTAGATCCTTTGTCCCGGTGCAGACAGTTAGAGTCAAAGATCAGCCATCCAGCTGAGTTAATTACAGCCGACAGAACTTCCACAGAGACAAGCCGGAGTCACTGACTCTGAATGGAACTCGCTTGGAGTCCTTTTTTTCTGTGAGTCGCCTGGAAAGGAAGTTGTGTTGTCCCAGCCTCGGGGCATTCAGCTGATCCTAAAAAAGCCTATTTAAATCCCATTTTTTGGCGCGTTAAATTATATTTAAATTTCAGCTGGGATGACGTCCAGGGAATTTATAGAAGATGAAACATTTTTATAATTATTTAAGTAAAAAGTATAATTAAAAAATTATTTAAAGCAAATTATTTTGTAAGTTTTTAAGAAGTTCAAGGAAATTATTTATTTATTTTCAGGGAATAACTTTAAGAAAGCCTTTTATTTTACTTTTTAAAATCATCCCAAGGTAAAAAAAATGTTAAAATATTTTTTTCGAAATCTACGAACCTTTGAAATTAGATTATTAAAAAAAGAATTAACTTATTGAAACTTAAAATGTATTTTTATGCAGGATTTATATTTATTTAAAGATATTTTAAACTTAAGAAAGTCGTTCTCTATATTTTTTTTATTTTCTTTGATTTATAATATTTTTCATTCTATTCCCTCCTTTAAATATTTTTTACACATGAATGTCTAAATAGATCTGAAATACTATCTACCCAAGCTAACACAAAATTTCATGTTCTTCTTTTAAAATATTCAAACACTAAAAACCATAAATAAAATTGAAAATTTTATTTCCCTTCCACCACAATGAACTGGAAAATCCTTTAATTGAAATTTTATCACTTTTACGCAAACAATTGAGTGTGTCCGTTGGCATTATCTGTTCCGATCTGATTATTCATGGGCTATATGCACGCCCCTGTTACGGAATTATTATTGACTTTCACCGAGGCGTGTTTTTCTACATGAATTATGGACAGGAGACCGACAAAAGAAGGGCAAACGAAACCAGAGCGAAATGCAAATAGAGACACATCCTTTTCTCGGTTAAAATATGTGACAGGACAGAAGGGGAAGGGGTGGCTGGCTGTCGATTATGTTGTTTTAATTTAACGCTATTAGCGTGTGTGTGTGTATGAGTGTGTGGCGTCAGAGTCAACTTCAACCCTTAAAGGCCTTCGAAATTAACCCGTATGTGTCGTGAGTTCCTAATTGAGTGCTGAGCCAAGCCCGCTGCTCCTGTCGATGTTTGACAAACGCAAACAGATAGGGATACGAGATATAGGAATACATATAGATAGGTGCCCCTTTTAGCACCTCTTTTGCTGTTTTTTGGGTTTGTAAATTATTAGCCTTCAAGTGTTCATGCAAATAAATAACAAGTGAGCGATATTTATGGGTTTTATTACAAAGGAATGGCAGGAAAAAAGGGAAAGGAAAGTTTTCACAGCGAATTAGAAAGCAAAGGTATCTTAGACTTATTAAATTAAGTAAAATCTAATCGGATTTAAGTAAGCTAAAATTATTTAAATTGAATTGTATTTATCGAAATAAACCCTCTTGAACTTATCTTCATTTTTGTTGCAATACAGCTTATAAATTTATAAAGAGCTTATTTTAAACTTGCCGATAACAGTTCAGTGACGCAATATCCAAGCTTTTGTTTATAAATAAATGAATATATATTTACATATATTTTTTATATAAGAAGATAAAGCTGTGACATGATTTTGAAGCGTGCTTTTGCTTGAAAATGGCAAAAGATAAATGAAATCAATAATAATAAGCCAGGCCTTTCCATATATATTCCATATAAATTCAATAAATATATTCTTTATATAGAAAAGGTGATAGGATTTATCTGACTCAAGCCAAAGTAGAGTGTATATAATTAATTCCTATTAAATTTCCAGTAATAAATTCACGGAATTAAATTTTGCGCTAATAACTAGTGTCCTAAATATCCTACAGTTTCTGGCTAAGAGCCTGCCTTAATAGCCCGTAATTTAAGGCCATTCTATACTTAAATTATCACCCAGACTTATGCCCAGGAAAAACCCCAACAAAATGCCCGAGTCTCCCTAAAAAAAATCAAGGAAAAAAGAGAAAACTTCCCCTTGGAAAAAACTTTAACGACAGATACAAAATTAAGTTGCAAACAAAAAAGCCAAAAAGCCCATGTACTTGTCACCCCAAACCAGCTTGGGCAAAAAGAGCAGTCAGGAAAAGTCGGAAGCAGGAGGAGGAGGAAAACCAGGACCAGAAGCAGGAGCTGGGGAAAAGGGAAAAAGCCAGCGAGGAAATCAGGCCCGGCACACTTTGCCTTTAGCTGCGGGCCAAAAGTCGTCGTCGCTTTCAATTATAGCCGTGAGTTTTCTCTGTCCGGAGAAAACACAAACACACACACACACACACATATATAGCAAACACACACAGTCCCATAAATCCACACATATACACTGGCAGAAAAAGGTATAGGTATAGAGAGCCATTAGCCTAATGTGTGCTTATTGCGCACGCTTTGGAACAGACGCAGGTTGGTTTAGTGGGCCGAAAACAAGAGGGGGTGGGAAAATGCCACAGGGGCAGGGGAAAATGGGGAAAATTCAGCAGGAGAATGGGGAAAATTCCGGGTTAGATGGGGGGAAAATACACAAAAGGGGATGCCAAAAGGATGTGGCAACCGCAAAGACCCGGGTATAACTTGCCACTTTGTCTGACCCAACAGCAGGGGGGGAAAAGTCGGGGAAAGTGGGTGGAAAATGGCTGCCCCAGGGGGGTGGCGGTGGCAGAGGTTGTGGGTGGTGTCTGGACCAACCGCAAACAAACAAACACTGTCGAGCAACAGAGACAGCAAAGAGAGAGAGGGAGCACAGCATCTGTATCTGTGGCTGTATCTGCAGCTGCATCTGTATCTGTATCCGTATCTCCATTGCTGTGTATATATACATATATAGAGAGATATACATAGCTGAGTTGCTTTATATAGAGGCTAGTGCATAATGAATGCGAAGATGTGCCCGCCCTATTATCCTGACTCCTCCCTCGACTCGTGTATCTCAGAGATACATAGCCGCATTCTGATAGGAAAAATCAGGGGATGCTTCGAGCTCTCTCTCTGTGCCAGTTGGGTCGCTTGTCTCTCTGTCTCTATGCCTCTCTGTCTCTCTGTCTGGCATCTCCCTCCCACTGTTAGCCTTGTGCCCGCAAGGACTCGAATCAGAATCACCAAGTCTCGGTTTCAGATAATAATGACAGAGCGAACTGACACAGATTTCCCAGTAAAGGCAGCCAGCAAGAGAGGTGGTCTCTGGGAGAAAACCCAGGCAGAGAGAGCAAGACAGGGAGATGCTGGCAGAGAGAGAGAGAGAGAGCACACACACAGAGAGAGAGAGGTGGTTTCATCCCCTGCTTTTTTTGGAGAAGACACACACAGGACATCTGTGATCTGTGGATGAGAAGCGAGAGGAGCGGACCAACCACCAAAAGCGAATCCGCATCCGCAGCCGAATCCCCATTGAGAAATCCGAGCCGAGAATCAGAGAATCAGAGAATCCGAGAATCCTCAGCGCCTGCAGACAAATTCTCAGTTCGTTGCTGAGCGTGCTGGCAATCGGAATTGAAATCGGAATCGGATTCCCAGTCGCTGTCGCTATTTCGCTGTTGCTGTCGCAGTTGCCTTCGCCGTTGCTGTCGCTGTCGCAGTGAGCGTCGCTGCCACACACACATTTTCCGACACAACAACAAACAGACTTCATATATACATATATAATTTTTTTTGCGGCGATATCGCTTCTTTTGCTGGCAGTCTTGCGAAGACAACCGGCAGATAGAGACGACACCGTGGAAGAAATCCTCTAAAAAAATTTAATATCCGGAATATATCAAGTATACGCAGTGATGTCGTCGCGTCGCGTGTTATGAAAGATATATCCTTAGCCAAAACTAACACCGCGTTGTGTTTATTGTGATAATTACAAGTAATAGTTTCTTGAAAGCCGAATCATGCTGTTCGATCGATATGTCATATCAGGTTGGTGCCAAATGACGTGAAAAAATAAAAGCAAATATATGGGACCCTAGTTCCTCAGAATCTAAATAAGTTTTCAGCCTTAAAAGCCATTTGCAAATGGTTTTAACTTTAATTGGCGAATCGAAAGTGAATCAGAGTTTGGTTTAAGAAATGTGTTGAATGAAAAACTGAGTTTAAAAGTGGGGAAGTGATTTTAAATAAGTGAGAAGAGACTTACCTAAAATAAAATTAGCCCCAAAATAACACTAATTATAAATATAAAACTATGAAAAATATTTCAAGTAATTCTTATAAATATGAAACTATGAAAAATACTTAGTTATAATGATGATTGATTAAATTCATTTATAAAATTATAATAATTTGAATATTAAATAATAATAGATAATTGAGAGAAACATTTTAATATAATTTCTGTGGGTTTGAGCTACATATAATAACACGGTTTAAAATAATTATTATTCAAAAGACAATATTCCGGATTACCATTTTTATTTAGAAACATAATTTTTTATTTGTTCTTTTTTTTAAGAATTACATATAAAGAATTACACATTTACCTATTTTTACAACAAGTTTTCTTTCTTTCTTTTAAAATACAAATTTCCTTTACTAAGTCTAATAATAAAAAAAGTGAATTAGAAAACAATTAATGCAGTAATCATTTTAGTTATATATGTAAAAATTTAACTTTAATTAAAATCAAGTTTTTTAATTATATCTCGTTCTTTCTTTTAATGTAAATCTGTTAACAAAGACCTGTTAAAAAGCCAACTGCAGTTTAAGATTAGCCTAAAAACTATTTCTCCGTCAGAAGAAAAAACATCTTTTAATCTTAACCCAAACTTTTAATGACTAGAAACAAGTTAAAAACCTCCAAGTAAGTGCCATTCAAATCGATACCTACTTATCACAACCTGAGCCACAAATGTGATTACCTAAAAAACAAATTAGTTGAAGGCAACCAGAGAGGTGGAGGAGGGGGGAAAAGGCGGAAAAACCCGCTGAAAACACTTGTACTTGTGTTAACAGTAATTGGGCTGTCCAAATAAACTCTCGAGAGAGGGCGGCCTTTTGAAGTGGCCCTAAAGGACTTCGCTTAACGGTGTGAAGCCGTCGGCAAGCGAAACAGAGACTCAAGAAGATCTACAGGACACTAAGCAAACAAAGCGTGCCGGGCCGCAGGATGTGCGAAATTTAAAGCAGGTTGTTGTTAGCAGGTTAACAAGGACATTTGAGGAATCCGAGAAACCGAAAAACCGTAACCGAAACCGTAACTGAAACCTCAACCGATATTTGTTTGCCCTGCTTTGTGGCTTATTTATTTATACGTCCGATACTTATCTCTGTCCCTCCGGTTGCTGTGTTCCTCCTGCTGCCCGGCCCGTTGGTGTTATCTGTGGAAGCGCTGTCATATTTTGTCTAACAGCTCAAATTACGATTTAGTTTCAAGTGGCCCGAACGATGTCCGATGGACGATGGACAAGACAAGGGCCCCGTGGCCGTAAAGCAAATATCAATAATCGCCGGGTAATTTGTGCGTGTCTACTTATGTTCCAAGCCCACCGATAATCTACAAAGGCAAAGAGTGCTTTTTTATTGGTATATTTTTTAGCTTGACAACTTGGCAATGCCCTGTGAGGGTTAAGTTTTGACTAGGATGGCACTGACTTGGGGGGTTTTTTGATTTCGGACTTTTTTAAAAAATTTATTTATAAATCTGAGACTAGCAAGAATGATTTTTTGTGTTTTTTCGAAAAGATTAACATTTTTTCAGTTTTTTAATAGGTTTCCTTCATACTATTTGCAGAATTAATTTAACAAAAGTGTGTTTCTGCCTTGAAATTATATACTTTTGTTTAGTTTGGGATAAGTCAGAATTATTTTTTGTACTTTTACAACTATTTATTTATTTTTTTACTAGCTCTTTTAATATTTTTTAAATTTTGTAAGACATTTTAAGGGGTCTCATAGTTTTTGCAACCTAATTCTTGCGTGAAAAAGTTAATATATTGTTTTGTATAGGAATTTTTCTATAGAAAGGTATAATTTATAGACTTTATTTAACTTTCTGGCTAAATAATAATTTTATTTTGTCTGAAATTTGCTTAAAATAACAACAAAAGCTATAATAATTTCTATACATTTTTTATAATAAAATATTGATTTGTATACATTAAACAAAAATACACCTTCGAGATTTATAATTCCTTTAAAATATATTTTTAAATAATTATACATAGAATTCCTTTTACAAATATCTTAAAATATCTGTTAATAAAAAAAAGTAATCCTGGACCTATAGAATACTTTTTTCCCCAAATTAGATCTTAACTAAACCACAAAAATCCATAGATCCAATGCTTCTTAAATAAATTCCTGATTTACTAGCATTTTTTAAATGATAACGGAAGTAAATGCAACCCTACTTCTTTATTCTTCCTTATTTAATAAATATCTTAATCCTTGATTCTACTGTCATTTCCCTTTGAAACTCAAGTCCTTGTCTTGTCTTCTTATCTTTTTATTTAACCAACAGACAGCAGTCGTGTCCAGCAATCACATCATTTAAATCGTCGGAATTATTGTGTCAACAGCAAAAAAAAAAAAAAGTAATAAAAAATAGTTTAAATATTTTCATAGCGATATTCAAACAGATTCCGATTCTATTTGCTCAGCCTGCTCGTGGGGTATCGGATACTCCCTGTCTCCATTAGAAAAGGGTAGTGTCCGGGCAGAGACACCTGAAAGATAGTGAAAGGTGTATTGTTTTGTAGATATTCTTGTCGCCGGGCTTGTTGTCGGTGCATTGCAAAATCACCCAGAGATAGATACACCCTCGAGTGGGCAGTACCAGGAGGTGATTGTCATCTCTGTGGAACTTTATTTTCGGCACTGACTTGACAACCCCTTAACTGATTAGGATTAGTGGAGGAGCTGGAGGAGCCAGCGCGGTCGTCGGAAAAGTCATTTCTAATCGGTATCTCCTCTCTTTGTACACTCGACAGGCTCCAGTGGCGACGACTTCGATCCGAGTGCTAGTGCTGTGCGTCACCACCATCGCCTGGATCACCATCACCTGGATCATCATTTGGATCATCATCATCTCGATCTCAGTGCCAGGAGTCAGGCCTTTGCTGGTCTGCCCTTAGAGCAATCCCTTGAGGAGCGTTCTCCCACCAGGGAAGATCACCATCACCTCCGCCAGCATCCGTTGCAGCAGCTCCAGCAGCCACCGCCGCCCACGTTGCCCTTGGACTCGGCAGCAGCTGCCATTGCCGGTGAATCCGGTATGGAGCACTTTTTCAAGGATCCTTCCCAGGCGGAGCAGATCCTGCAGGAGTGGGCAAGACGCCGGGAACCCATCAGTGATCTGGACATCCGGGAGAGCGGTGTCTATGCCAAGACATCCTTGCAAAGGGGCACGCGATATGGTCCCTTTCCCGTGAAGCTCTGCCACCAGCCCAGCGATCCACAACTGTCCTGGAAGGTGAGTCTTTTGCTGCTTAACTACTAAATATTTTTATGGGAAAGATATTATACAATTGCTAGGGAAATTTTCCGGAAAAAAAAGAACTGTATCACAGGGAGCCTTGAATTTATTTAATATTTCCAAATATAGATTTATATAAAAAGTTTATAATTAAAAGTCTACTTAAAAATACAACTAAAAAGTTGTAGGTTTTGAAAGTTAGTTAGAAGACTTTTAAACTTTTGAACTTTAGCTTAAGTTCCTTATAAATTCGATAAATATTATATATTTTTATATATAATACATATTTTTGTACCTTATTTTCACTTCTAACACATAATTTCTTTTTTTTTTAACCCAAGTATCAAAAAAAAAAAATTACTTTCCACCACAATAATATATATACATATATATTTCCAAACAATCAGTTTACAAAATCCCTGAACTGATGTCCCCGGAAAACTATATAATATATGAGCCAACAGAGCGGACCTTAAGCCTTTCACACGTGTGTGCCTGGGCAGTCTCAAATTTCCGTTTTTCACATTTTCCCATTTTTTTTGGGAAACTTAATCCCATCAGAATCGTACCATATACCATATAAATTTTTATGTGCGAAAATTGCACAAAAATTGCAAGCGAATTGAATCTTTTTTTGGGGGTTTTTCGCAGGGAAAATCAAACGATTGGAAAGAGATTTGATTAGCAGGACTCCTCGAGGGTATCGATTGTCAGTCAAATGTGCCTAATCCCTGGCCAGAGCTAATTTAGCCCAGCCAGGGTATACAAAAAATCCACAAAGTGCACCCCAAATGAGGCTTAAGTCGGGGCCGGCTGATGATTCCAATTAGGGGAATGCTTGCCGAAGGGAGAACCCTTCGATCTCGGTTGTCAGTCAGTCAGTCAACTGACACTTCCTCCCTTGCACAGAAGCCGAGGCAGACACAGACAGAGACACAGACAATCCAATCAAATTATCGCGCCTCGTCCTGTTGACAAAATCCCTATCCTTTTTACCTACCGAACTCTGAGCCGAAGAGTTTCAGGTATTTTCTGTGTGTGTGCGCTACAAAAATATTGTTTCTGCCACTCGAGCGAAAATTGCAAAAATAACACAGATCCCTTTTCGCATTTCGGTTTCGTGCCTTTATTTCTGGATGATCCTCAAATCAAGCGCACTTTTATCGCTCACATTTCCGTTTTGACAGATACATTGGCTGTGTCTGTATCTCTGCCTGATCCTCCGGCATGATCTGCGATCCGTTCTGGCAATTCGAAGCCAGTTCCCTCGGCTCTCCTCGAGATTATCTCCGGCGCGTAAATATTTTCCTTGCCCATTGACTGTGTCATGTTTGGCTGCTGCTGCTGCTCCTGCTGCCTGTGGCCTCCTTTTTAATAAAGTTATGAATAGTGAAATGAATGGGCAAAAGGACATGTGTGATGTCTGTCCGGGATTAGCAGCAACTGGAAGTATTTGTCACCCAGTTTCACCAGGCCAAGGTTGTAGAAATGTGTCTCAATGATCTTATCACTTTTTAGTGGCTGCCTCGGATTGCAGTTTTCTTATAGTTTGAAAAAGGATATCTGTTTAAAAAACGATTGTGATTGAGATTAATCTTTGGAGATAAATAAAGACATGTGGGAACTTTAAAAGAAATGGGATGTCAGCAAAGTACTTGTACTTCTTGTATTGAAAATTTGAGAAAATTTCTGCGTAGAAATAATAAGAGTTTTAAAGCTAAATAAGATTAGCTTAATAAGAGGGGAAGGCACATTTGCCTATCAAACTTACTATCTAAATATTTTAATAATACAATTTTTAATATTTGTAAAAAAAGAAAAGATGCATAATCTGCCAAAGAAAATGATAAAAAAATTAATATATATTTTCTTTATCCTGTGGCATATTTTATAAATATTTTCCCTTGCCAAATTCCTTTCCCTAATTAGTATTTCTAAATATACAAAATCCCCCCTATTTTCTGTATAAACTGAACCCTTACAAATTAAGTATATATTTTTGCAACTATAACTTTTGCATAAGCTCTCTTTCTACCCCATCATATATGTATATAAATCACAACACAGACTCTGCAACCTACTTGTTCAGCTTAACCACTTTAAAAATTAAAAAAGGTAGAAAAAAAACATGCACACCCTCGTGGTAAAGTTTATTTCCCTTATTTTTTAGCAGGAGAATTTATATATATAAACTCCCATTTATTATATTTTTTCGCTCTGAAGAAGAAGAAGCCACTTGAGGCGTTGTTAACTTAATTTTTGGAGCGTGCACACACACATGCCGCACTCACACACAAACACACACAAATACCACTTAATCGCAAACTGTAAAATGCCGTTTTTCCAAATGACTTCATAGACAAGAGCCTGACGGCGGCTGCTCGTCGGCGGCTTGAACGTTGCGCATACGCAAAGTCATTCAGTTCAGACCACAAAAGTTGAGTTGTTTTTTTTCGGTTTTCGAATTTGATTTTTAATTTGTGGTGTGTGTGTGTGCTTGTTGTGGCGTCGCAGCGTCTAAGGCAGTTTTCGCAGCAGCCGCTAACGATTTTTTTTGTGAATTATGCGTATTTTAGCCTGGCGCCCGTCTCTGCCGCTGCTTTTATTTTGTATACAAAAACTGTCGGTGGTTTTTATTTAGTTTTTCGTGTTTTTCTCTTTCCAGTTTTTTCTCCACTTTTTCTCTCGGTTTTTTGTTTATTATTTTTTGTTTTTCTGGCTCGGTGCAGTTTCCCCCTTGGCTGCCGCCAGTGACCTTGAGTTTGCGGTGCAGACTGGTGGGCGGCGGCAGGGCACTCTTGATGGGCGATGTCTTGCTGGGTTTGCCTTTTGTTTTTATTATTTTTATCGGTGGGCTTATGAATTGATTAAATATTAAGAGGGGAGAGTTTAGTAAATTGTATGTAATTGAAAAACATCTTTATCTTTATCATAAGATAATAAGAA